>QXVX01009665.1:0-72225 GCA_013436065.1 Halocynthia aurantium | reverse complement strand
CCTAAAAAAAAAAATTTTTTTATTTCTCACCCAAAATTTTAATTTTAGGGGGGGGGGGGGAATGTAAAAAGGGTTGCGGGCAAGTGCCACGTGTAAATTCGCCACTGACTCGTACCTAGAATCACACTAATCAGAGTATGGAGGGTGAAGGGTCTAGGTATGGGCAAGTGTTATTTAAAAAGATATATACCCTACATTTTATGTTTATGTAAGGCTTAAAGTAATTTATGTAACTTATTCATTTTTAGCTATCCATGGTAGGCATAGAAACTTAAATCTCTGATAGATTTTCTAGGCGGCGATGACCTGGATACAAAAAAGCGGAACTTACCTCTAGATAAGTTACTTGTTTACTGTCTTCTGAAAATATCATCACTTCACACAGCACAGTGAACATCTGATATATATCTGATGCTTCGTTAAACCTTTTCAATAAGTGAGGTATTGCATCGATCGGGGATTCAAATGTAACTGCGGGCCATTTGACGTCATGGTATTTATTTTCCAACATTCTATGCAAAGTCCTTGCTGAATATCGGAAACCATGTATGAAACCACCAGCGGATTTTTTCCAGTCCAGAGAATGAGTATTAGTTCCTGCAAAAAAAAATCCAGAATGTGTTCTCAGGAAACTAAAGATAGAGCAGTGTTAAATATATACTTACCGGCAAAAAACACCCCAGGAACATTGACAGATTCATAATGATAAGTAATGGCGGGATATTTGTGATTGCGATAATTAATTGTTTCGTTGAATATGGAATCGTCGAACTTAAATCCGAGACAACTTATTATATGATCATAACCTTCTCTTGCGGGACTGTCTTCGTTACCTGTGTCGAAATAAAAAGTAAAATGGCAATGGAATTATGGAATTATGCAGCAACAAACAAACAAAGGGTTGGAAAAAATGTTTTAAAACATGTTTTTTTAGTTTCGATGTATTAGAAACAGTCCTGTATATCATTCATTTGCTAATGTGTAGTAACAATTCCTCTTGGAGAATTTGAGGCCTAAAATATATTTAATACCTACTTGTCAAGCGATATTTTTTTTCCTCCTCAAAATATTCATTCTGATATAAACGACCGTCTTGTTCATTGCGTGCATAATCCAAGGTTGTAACATCGCCTGGAGTGAATGAATAGATACCTATTGTTATTTGTTTCATTTATTGTATTATTTATTTCACAAAAACCTTCAATAAGTCCGTCCAATGATTTGAGTTGATACGTATCCAACAATCCGTTGTTTATTGCCCGTAAATCGCCAACGTAGTGTGTGGACCAAGCCAAACGTACACGTGATCGACCCCATAAATGAATACTATTCGTAGCAGAGCCAATATGCTGTGCGGTTTCGAATGCTGAATTTCCATGTCCTAAAATTAATACGGATTTCCCTTCGTAAGGTTCCATGTCCAATGTCAGGTCTTCATAACCAATGGAATATTCAGAGCCTAAAAACAGGAGAAGAAAATTTGACTGAGTACAGAAATATCTCGTGCCTGCTATATATTGTATTTACCTCGGAACTGAATTCGATTTGGCTTGGCAATTCCTGTTGCTACTATGATAGTGTTACAGGTGTATTCATTTCCATTTTGATCGTTGATATGAAAGAGCTTATCGAGAGGATCTCGTTTTCTGATGTTGCCAATGGTTGTATTGAACTGGACGTTCAGCTTTAACTTCGTTACGAAATCGTTCAGATACTGGACCAGAGCGTCAGCATGAGGGAACAATTCCTGTAGAAATACAAGATACAAACGTTGCGAAAAATGGTAGTTAAACCTAGCGTAGCAAATCAAAACAAGTTTGTTAACATCAGTGAAATATAGATATGAATTTACGTCATGGAGAGACGCTCAGGTATAAATGAATAACACATAGTTGTGCTTTTGTATACTCTTAGTTGTAAAATAATCTACAGTGTGGCGCACAAATTTTATACCTTGGAATATTTAGTCATTTTAAGGGATTCATCATTGGAAATGAGGGAATTCCAATCATGGCGAAAGTTAAATTCTTTGTTGGTTTTTCCTGTGTTCCTCTTATTGATGCTGATCACCGTTCTGTGAATCGGAAACTTCGTGTAGAAAGCACCGGCAGTTGAAGCTGAAAGAGATAATATGATATGAAATCCAACAAAAAAGGAATTTCCATTTTCTACCTTTTTCATACACGATGTAGTTTCTTCCTGCCTGCCGCAGTAGTTCAGCCATTTGCAATCCTCCTGGTCCAGCTCCTACTACACAATACTGATGGGTCGGTTGCCTTTCACTTCCAGAAATTTCACAAAGTAAAGTCAGACCAACAACAATAGATATTGTGTTGAATACGCGTTCCATTTTGCTTTGAAGACTTAAGCAAATAGATTATAAAATGAACTGCGTATTCTATCTACAAGAATCTACTGCTTGTACTAGAATTTTAGAATGAAATTGAAAAATATGACGTCTGCAAATCTGCAAATCTGAATATCTTTGGAATACGGCGATGAGACTATTATAGGTAGAAACGGCAAGATGCAGGGAAGTGAAACGATACAAATTGGAGCTACATATCGTTATGCAAAGCAACTCAATCTGAAAGTTATAAGCGCTTGGAATCGATGTACTACTTCTATTCGTTAGGCTTAATAACTAACAGAGAAAACATTTATGTCACTAAAACAAAGTGTCTTCAAGAGTCACAAAAGCCATATGGATGATATGATGTAAGTGGCTACAAACATATGCGCGGCGGCAAAAGGACGTCGTGGCACGTATCAAGTACAGGATGGAGAAAATGAATTATCGACAACGGGCTATGGAATGAGGTTAATGATATCATCATATAACACGAATCGTCTACTAAAGTAAATTAGAACGTTCCTCTTAAAGATCATACGGTATCTTTAGATCTACAGATTCACATCGAAATTATATGAGAAATCTTTAATATGGGTACTGTATTTATGGAATGAGCATCGAAAAACCTATTGTATATTTGAATTTTGAAACAACTTGAAATACAAGAAGGAAATATTTTCTAAATTAAAACTATGCTACTGAAAAAAGTTAAACGGTAGTCTTGCCACGTTTAATAACTATACAGGGAAAAGCTGCCATCTGTCATTCAGAAGTTAGCAGAGGCATACCAGTCGATTTATGTTATGTTAACTGTAAAGTGCAGACGACTACTGCAATTTCTATTAAACTTTTCTTGTAGACTAGGCAGTAAATCGAAAAACTTGTCGACATTTTGACTTCCAGTGACGTGTCAATGGCGGGGGTGGTCCGCCACGGATACCAGCAGTCGAATCACAGCAATAACTACCGGTAAGTATAAAAATGTTGCAAATAGTTTTTTTTTTCTAATTGCTGTGCGTCACATATGACGTTATTTAACGTGACTGAAATCCGAGCTATTAAATATCCTGCATCCTCCCCATCTGCATCTTATAATACTTTGCCTTTTCTTCGTGGTCAAATGTCGTTTTTTTTTGTCCTTTTATATATTAAAACATATGTATGTGAGAAAACCACACGAATTCATTCGAAAGTGGCTGTCAAAAAAAGTCACAGCCTGGTATCAAGTCCCAGATGAATGCTATGTTATTGACATTTGAAGTTCTATGGAACATTTCATTTTACGACAAACAAAAAGAAAGTTTTTCTTAGTCTCCAGCCTTCCTCAGTATAACACACAGGCTCTTTGACTGCGCATGTATTTCTGTAGAAGGACGAAAATGATAACTAAAAAATATGTTCTTGCTTCAAAACTTCATCATCCTTTGCAAAGGCCATGGAATCATGCTATCAAATAATGTGGACAATTTCTCAGTCTTGGTCATTCCCTGTCCTCTCATATCAATATGAGTACAAGACTCTGGTAAGATAGCTGATGTGAGAGCAGCAGCCATGCAGTGCTCAGCAAAGAAATTACGTAGATCGAATCCCAGAACATTCTCGAAGAAACGTCTGACGAGCAGCATGTGGGTTCGGGCAGAATCAAAAACCGTAGTGAAATCTTCCAATATGTGATGAATTCTATCGGGGACCGGGAGGATCCATTTGTTGGGACGATCCAGAATTGCATCGTCTTTCGGTATTGTTTTGTAAAAGTAAAGAACTGGGTGGAGGAAATTGCAAGTATGGGCTTCGAATCCGTACTGCCTGGCCCGGTCATCGTTGAATACATCTTTGGCGAGACCAGATGCATTTTTTCCATATTCCATAGAACCCATGATTATTTTACCCGGCACAGAATGACCAGACACTTCTGGAAGACGACTGGCTAGCACACACGGGAAAGCCTGGAAGGTGAAAATACATAAGCTCCTTATTGTAATAGCAGATTTCGTCACCATCTCATGTTATCAGAAATAATTTACTATGTGTTAAATACTAAATACATGTATTTTTGGTATAAGTTAATAATAATACGGATATTATTTTCAATATAGCTCTTGGCTATATTGGCTCTGCTTTGCTACCCTGTGTGTTAAGAAGGATTGAGGAGTGCCTATCACTTACATTTTAATTACTTATTTCGTAAAATGAAACACCTGAAAGGTCGGACCATTGTTAAAATCTCCGCCATAGGTACAACAGCGTTTACTAAGAAAATTAGGACACGGAAGAATAATCTAATTCCTTAGGTCTCGGAATAAGTAAACGGATAGATATAGTATAGTTTTTACCTGTAAGTAAGTAACTTGCTTATCATTTTCAGAAAATATCATCACTTCACATAATACGCCGAACATTTGATAAATATCAGATGCTTCGTTAAACCTTTTCATCATGTGAGGTATGACATCGATCGGGGACTCGAATGTAATGGACGGCCATTTAACTTTGTGGTATCTATTCTCCATTATTCTGTGCAAGGTGCGTGCAGAGTAACGGAAACCGTGAATGAATCCTCCAGCAGATCGTTTAAAATCAAGCGAATGTGTGTTTGTACCTAAAGATGGTTGGATAGTGTATTGTCATAGTTCATGAGAAGAAAAACATTATCTGATAAATGGCGAGAATTTTTTATATTGGAAAGTGGCAATTTATATCCACAAAGACATTATAGAATATAGATGGATATTAATTTAGTTGAGATTACACGTTACAGAAAATAAATGTTTCATCACCTGCATAAAAGAGATTCGCAATGTAAGCAGACTCGTACTGATATGTAATACGTGGATATTTATGGAATATCAAATTTCCAGCCGTTGCAGTTTTATTGAATAAAGAAGTGTCGAATTTGAATCCAAGACAACTGATGATGATATCGTAGCCTTCTCGTACAGCAGAGTAGTCATCATCTGGCCAATAAATTCAAGATATGAAAGTCGGCATGTTCATAGTTTTGATTAAGATCTAAATACTATCATTTTTGGAGGAATTTTCATTATTAAACTTAGACTAAGTTGTTCTCACTAGACAATCTATATTTTGATTTATTGGCCATATCCTCATAAGATGGTTCATCGATGTAAAGTCTTCCGTCGATTTCACTTCGACTTAAACGAAGTTCTTCTGCGTCTCCTGTGAATAGAAGCGGAATTGTGTCTTAAAAATGAACACTGAGCGGATAACAGAAACACGACTACTACTACTACTGTGATGGTAATTTGGATATATAGTACCTTCCAATATCCCATCCAATGATTTGAGTTGATAAGTATCAAGCAAGCCATTATTGATAGCTCGGAGATCGCCAACATAATGCGTAGACCAAGCTATGCGCATACGCGATCTTGCCAACATATGTAAGTACTGGGTCGATGAAATAATATGATCTGCCGTTTCAAAGGCCGCATTTCCATGTCCAAGTATTAAAACAGATTTGCCTTCGTATGGTTTTGTGTCAAGAGTTAAATCTTCATACCCAACAACATATTCAGATCCTTCAAAAATAAACAGATTGTAAGTTGAATTGCCCCTGTCCAAATACTGTATGTATCCATAATACGAATGCGGTTCATTTTACGAAACGACAACGAAATCACGTGTTTCAACTTTTTGCCGCTTAGCTTGGCGTCATAAGCTATTGCAGTTGCGCACTACGCCTCCGGATGTGCAATGACGTGGCGATTCAGGAAAATATTTTAACTTCAAAGTGTGCTATATTGTCCAAATATTCAAAATTTACCATCCCTTGAAATTATCAGAACGGATTACTGTAATGAAAATCCAATTGAATATGTGTATCCACTTCACGAAGAACCTTTTTGAACGAATTCAATTCACTAAGAGAGGATCCACTGTACATATATTAGGTACATCATCACTACAATACAATACATAAATCATGTAACAACCTGGAAATTGTGATTTGTTTGGTGCAGCAATTCCAGTAGCAACAATCAATATTTCACAAGTGTATTCTCCACCATGTTGATCATTGATATGAAAAAGCTTATCGACTCTATCCCGCTTCTTGATATTACCAATGGTTGTATTGAACTGTACGTTAATATTCAGCTTTTGCACAAAGTCGTTCAGATATTTGACCAACGTGTCGGCAGGTGGGAAAAATTCCTGCAAAATATAGTGGTGGCATAAGGCAACAAACAGTATTTGTTCTAACATTCTACATAGGTAATGGGAATGAATGGATGCTTGCTAGCTTCAACTCTCCTGCACTTAACCATGTAGCTACAAACACTGTCTAATTTGGTTCAACCTTATTTGTATCCCGGGAATTTTATATTTAATTAACGGGACTTTACAACAGCATCAGTAAGGCTAAAGCGGGTAGCATCCATTGAAAATAGTTCATTCAAATAATTTGTTTTATTTATTTAATTCACGTAATATTTATATATATCTCTATGTCTCATGGTCGATAATTGCTAGCAGAAAGAACAGACCATATGGAATTTGTTTTTGCATTCACCTCGTTTTCGTGGAACTCTAAATACGAGATTTATTGCTCGTTAAGTTACTACTTCAGTATAGATCGTAAAGCCAGTAAAGAGCGTTTTAATATTTATTCTGCGAAGAAAATAAATACCAGCATTACAATAGCCAATTTTTCTGTTACCTTGGAATATTTCCCTATTTGAAGAGATTCATCATGTGATATCAGCGAATTCCAGTCATGTCTGAAGTTAAATTCTTTGTTAGTTTTGCCCGTATGTCGCTTGTTAATACTAATCAGCTTCCGGTGGATGGGAAACTTCGTATAAAACGTTCCAGCACTCTGTCCTGCAATTCAACGACAGCATGATTCGTGAAACTTTAAAAAACTTTGGCTTTATAATACACAGCTATAGCCTAAATTCACCTTTCTCAAAAACAACGTAGTCTCTTCCTGCTTGCTGTAAGAAGTAAGCAATTTGCAAACCGCCTGGACCTGCACCAACCACGCAGTACTGATGGTGAGGAAAAGTATCAACCACATTTGACATATAAATAACGAACAACACTAACATAGAACGCATTTTATACAGACGATCAAGCACCAACCTGGTTAAAACCGTGAAGTAAAATTACCATTCAAAACCCTACTACTTAACTTTATAAACCAACAGTGCATACACATCAGCCGAATAAAAATCATTCATCAGAGAAGGAAATTAACTCCTATACTGCCATATTTCCTTGAAAACTTAACTACTAATGACTGATCAAGTGCACAACGAGTTAAACGAGCTAACAACAATGGGTGTACGTATATCGGAAAGCATTTTCGCCTACACCATACTGCTGATTTACTTGGAAAATTGGTACAAAGTAAATCATGTTGTATGAGAAATAGCACATATGCCACGGTCTCCCTTAAGATTTGGATATTCATAGGCATCATTAACAAACTATTTTGGTGGCAGGAAGATTTGATTCAGTCAAGTTGTAAAGTAGCTATATTTACCTACCTCTGCGAATCTCATTTATGTTTCAATTGTACAGCTATTCTCAGCAGTTAATTCAAAGTTGAGAGGGCAACTGGAAATAATAAAGATTTCTACAATGTTCAAACACTGTAAGTTCTTTGAACTTAAATGGAACAGCATCCATAAATAAATATGGAATAATAAAATAATTATACCTCTAGCCTATGCAATAAAGTACAAATACTAAATCCTCAAGGAATACTCTCTTTAGTATATCAAGAAACTGTACTAAGCCCCATAAATATTATTGCAATCGATGTCGTGTATGTACGGAAAGAATGAACAGTGAAAGTGAAGTCAAAGTGAATATTTGAAAAGTTTTTGTGTACATGAATTGCTTTCAAAATGTTGCGCAACACTAGAATTTAGACAAGAAGGTAATGCTGAGTTACAGAAGTAAGTTGCAATATATATATAATATAATTGTGTAGAACAAAACTCATTCCCGAGGAGAAAATGTGAAAGTCTCCTAGTTAATAAGGGCAAAACAAATGATAAGTGTGAAATGGGGTGATGGCAGACAATGGCATGTGTACACGAAACCAAACATAAAGTACATTCAACAGAAATTGCAGTACATGAAAGTCTAATATTGCAAGGCTGTGGAACTAGGCAGCGGCAACTTGGTAATGGAAATAGAGAAATAACTTCATCTTTTTACACACTGAATCTATACAATGGAACAGAATATGGGGGAGTGGGTGCAATCAACTCATATGTGGTGAACTATGCTAATTAGCACACAAAACACTGAAAAAGGCTCAATAATATACATACACTCAAAGTGGTATTTATATATTCGGCACTGTATACCAACTATAAATTGGCACATTCATCTTCATGGACAAACAGCAGTAACGTTACATTTTAAATAATGTAGCATATTTTACTGTTACAGTAATGTAGCTATTCTATAAGCTTTTATCAGTGCAACATCTTTGATATTCTAACCTCTTCTCTGAATTATGCATAACAGAATGGTGTACTAGAGCAGTCGAAATTCCCCCGTGAACACAATTCAACTCTTAAATCAATAAATCAAGCTTCATCCTGAAGGTGCTAATAAGGCTAGGATGCAAATAAATTCAGTAGTATGTTACCTATTACAACCTGGAATGGTCACAGAGGCGCCATAGAGCAGTTCTAAGGAATAAATAAACTACCAATAAGAGAAGTAATTATATCTCCTATGTAGAGTAGCATATCATAATTATAACATGTATATTTTAAATATCTAACCAAAACCTGCATTCTGTCTTCTTCTAATGTATCAAGCCACAAGTCCAGCATCCTTAGCCATGCTGTAAAACACGCCTTTCGCTCTCAGCAAGTTATCAGGTTCATCAAACTCAATAACTTTGCCGGCATCAAGAACAAGAACTCTGCAAATAAAGGCGCTTTAGTTACTTTATACTAAAATATTGCATGTCTACTGTTATAAGACATTTTTATTACCGCTGTCTATTAAATTTTTTTGCACCGTTCAAGTTATCAATAATACAGCACTAATTACCACAAAACATTTCAACTCAATGTGAAACGCCTCTCGTGCAGTTCAGCAACATACAAAAGGGATAGAGATGGAATTGAGTGCCAATTAACTTAATTAATTGAACTTCAAAAACATGCAACTAAAGTAGTAGTGTAGTAGTATGCGAGACGAATTAGCCAAGATTCAATTATTGGCAATGCAGTCCCACTTTGAAATAGTAATTGTAATTTGATAATTATACTTAAGCACTATAAAATTAAGTTCTTGCAGTAAAGCCAGCAATGATCGAGCTACATAACAATTGATAGTATGAAAAAATGCGAAGGTAATTGACAATACGGTTAAGATTAATGTTTTTCAACTTCCCTGCAGTTCCTACACAGAGCGAGTCTCCCACATCTAAACGGCGACCAATTCTTACCATCAAATTACCTATACCTACAAGACTGTGAAAGGACAGAAATGAAAGAGTTGATGACATATAAATGATACCAGAAATCATATCAACTGTTACCACTAGAAAATCAAATCTGGATCATTTATTTTTAAGCAGCCAAAATAAGAGAAATATATTGAAGTAGGCAATGATGACCAGGTCTTATTATTATTATTATTATACAATATATTCTTCTACAAAAATCTTTACCTGGTGCTGTCCATGATAGTGTTCAGCCTGTGGGCAATGGTGAACGTTGTACAGTTGCTGAACTCTACACGTATGGTATTTTGAATAAGGTCGTCCGTTTCCAAGTCCACGGCTGCTGTCGCTTCATCGAGAACAAGAATCTTTGAATGTCTGAGCAGAGCTCTGGCCAAGCATACAAGTTGTCTCTGGCCAACACTGTGTGTATATTATTGAAGTATAAAAATGAATACTTGAGTGGCGGAATTTAAAACTTTTATCGAACGTATCCGTAAACGAAAACACAAATAAAATTACGTGAAGTTGAACTAAAATGAAAGGAAATAAATATCCAGCATACAATACCTGAGATTTTCACCTCCCTCTGATATTTCATATTCGAGCTTATCCGGTAAGCTTGAGACAAACTCTTTCAGATGTGCATGTTCCAAAGTGTCCCAGATTTTCTCATCGCTGTAGATGTCAAAAGGGTCAAGGTTCATCCGTAAGGGGCCAGAAAATAACGCAGGATCCTGTATGAAAAATTTGATTCAAGAAGTCATTCTGAGCCTTTAATTCACATGATAAGTACTGTGTCAAACTGTGCACTTATGATTTGTACTTCAGGTCAACAGGTTTATGCGATTTAATTCAATCCCGGTGAAAAGATATTCTTTATTTTATAGCACAAATAACCTCAGAAGAAATATCAATTTCGGAATAGAATATTGAAAGTATTCAAGAATAACCAACTATTCACTGATGTACTTCCCTAATCATTATCATTTATGTCAGAGCTAAATTCAGATCTCTCATGAACTGGCTTTTTTAGTAGTGATATGCAAAAGTCATAGTACTCACTTGAGGAATGATAGATATTCTTGATCTGAGATCTTCCAAACCCAGTTCAGCAATATTGACACCATCTATACATATCTTCCCTTCAACCGATTCAATAATACGGAAAAGGGCAAGTGTGAGTGAAGACTTTCCTGCTCCTGTTCGACCAACGATACCGACCTGAGATATATTATTTCACAGCTTTCAATTATTTTTATTCAAATTTCCAAGTCAATCATGTAAATGAGAACCTTTTCACCCCCTTGAATTTCTATCGAAATATTCTTGACCACAAGATCAAGATCTTTTCTGTACCTGGTGCTATAGTCAATAAAACTTATTGCACCCTGTTGTGGCCAATCGTCTAGTGGACGAGAACCTTGTATCACAGCAGGAGCCTAAAATTGTAACATTATAGAGTTAGGATGAACCAATTGATTAATTTTCAAGTCAGGAATTACCTCTTCTTCTATTTCAGAATATTCCTTCACTCTTTCGACAGCAACGATGTTCGTTTCAAGCTCACTAGTTTGCCGAACCATCCAGTTCAAGGTTTGCGTTATCTGTAAAGAATAAGACTTTCATACAGGTTTTTGGATTTTGGTTCAAAACCCTGCAATAAGAAATATGCTACGCCGCAATAAGAAATATGATTATATAAATGAAGAATAAATAATGCTAGTAACCTGTAATGCATAGGAGATCGACAAACCAACAATTCCGGGATTGATAGTTTCCTTTCCAACGACAGCAAAAACAGCCGCAAAAAGCACTACGCAATTTCCAACAAACTCAAGACGCAAAGCCAGCCACCTGAAAAGACAATAAAAACGGCCTTTAGCATATATAAAAAATGAAAGTACTTCAGCATTCCCACCTGTTCGAGACAATGTTGGGATAATACGCCATCTGATTGAGATCAACTCTATGTTCGTTCTGAAGAATGAAACTTTCTTGTCGTCCATATGCACGGATAGTGCTTGCACCTGAAAAGAAATAAGATATTCTCTTGTTTATAGGAATTGAATCCAACAAATAATATGAATACTGTAGATGCAATGCAGAACAACAGTCTAACCTGTAATAGTCTCACCAAAGTGAGAATAAATAGGAGATCTACTGATTGATTCAAGTCTTTTTAGTTGCCGTGAAGTAGCGACATAGAACCTCTACCGAAAAAGGCAACAGTAAGCAAAAATGTCTCCACTGGTTATATTGCTAGCTTATAAAAAGGATTAACAGATGCCAACTCAATAATAACATACAACTGCATACATATAGTAAATGAATAGAAAAGACAATAAGGATGCAGGACTTCCAAAATGCTTGTGAAATTTCAGTATCACAAGAATGCAGAGAAAAAAGCTGATATCTGAGCTAAAGTAAAGCCTGCTTGAAATCATATGCAAATTAGTACACACACACTTTTGAAGCCAAGCAAAATATATGAAGTTGAAGAAAACATTAATATAGTAAAGTACAACATATGACAAATAAAAAGACTTAGTACGAAGACTAAACAAATTTCCATGTTCAAGTTTACACAATCTGTCAGAGACAGCTTAGCTGTTTACAGAATAAAGCTTATACAAACACAAGACAAGCATGAACAAAATCAAAGAGCAGATGATCATGATCCATGACTAACCTGAACTGCGTAATAGAATACCAGTAATGGCAAGAAGACAATAAGAAAGAACGGGGTAGCGTAGGAGATTATCAGAATAGTGCTGAGCACTGCAAAGAAACAGGCTAGCCACATGGAAATTGTCCTGAGAAATACAGAAAATCAGTAAATATCTTACCTGAATGAGGTAATAAAGAACCATCAGTGGTAAAAAGGCAACTAAAAACCAAGCTGTCGAGTACGAGATCACAACTACTGCACTGACTACACGTAACAAACAACCCAACCACATCGACAGTGTTCTGCAGAAAACAAGGAGTTGTTAATTGATATCGGGATGACAGATTCTGAAGTAATTACAGTAAAGTATATTAATATATAGCTACTCGAAACAGTTACTGTCAGCATCATGAACCCTTGAAAAATAACAGGCACATAGACGACCCCTCACTATCCACAGGAAATAAACTCATATTACTGTTAGTTTCAGCTGTATATGAATTTTCTTGCTAAAACATAATGATTTTAAGAACATAATCTTGAAGACACTTCAATAAACATGTATGTAATAAAGCAATTGACAGCTAAAAATAACCAGCATTAAATCAGGCTTATCTATATACATAGAATTGTACTTACGGCAGATAAGAAAATATCTGCTATGAAATGTCCTTCTTTTCTGTCATAGCACATATATATTAGTACTTAACACTTACCTCAGAAAATCTGATCATAGGTAGGGAGGATATAGAACCCAAGCTTACATAGCTGCTAATTTGAAAAGATAAAACATTTTAAACCAACCTGACAAGAAGATTGTCTATAACATCTACATCCTTGGAAAAACGGTTTATTATGCGGCCTATTGGAGTTCTGTCAAAGAATTTCATTGGCACTCGCACAATGTTAGCAAGCATACTGTCGTGCAGCACTTGAGCTGCTTTCAGGGTTCCAAGGTACAGAGAAATACTTGAAAGAAGTGCGAAAAGACCTAAAAATAATATAAATTAAGATTTCATGAAAGATGAAAATTCAAAATGACAATTTATCTTTTCAGAGACCTAAAATTTAGCCCCATCTGGATACATAAGTGATATTTTTTATGAGATCTAATGAATTTAGTTAAAAGTGCCCAAGTGTTCTTATCACTACACTTCAATGAAAAGGCTTCTTGAATACTATTTTTCTAGAAAGAAAAAATGCTCTTACCTTGAGCAGCTCCCATTGCACCATACACCGCAAGCCTATAATCTGTATTGTGTTGTGTTCCATTTATTACTGGATCATTGCTCCAGACTAGAAAAAGATTATACGGTGACGGTATTATTTAATTATTAAGATGCTGTATTGCTCCCTAGCAGCTTGAATAACAGATAGACCTCAACAATGCAGGGAAAAATCTCCTATACTATTTTCGACTGGATGCTTAAACTAAGTCCTTAAACGCTTACCAAGGCAAAGCCATGTTTCTTTGCTAGCATGAAAAAATAAGACTAAATATATGAATATAAATATAAAAGACAAAAAATTACCTGACAGCCAAACATTCGCAAAAATCTGTGCAACATTTTGCATCGCAAAAAACAGGATGATGAGAATGCAAAGCCATAAACCTATTGAGCGACCATATGACAAATAGACAGATAATTTGACCTGTTTGAGGGAAAAAGTGATACAGCAATGATTACAGAGACACTGGTACTGTATAGCAATAAACAAAATGTGAGAAATAATGAAGTATTTTGAAACTATCGCTATAATATACAACAATGAAAATCCAAAGAGAAGATCAGTATTTTTAACTAATTGATTAAAACTTTAATCACAATATTGAATTTATTCTTTTGAATAATCTTTTTTAAGTGGTCCATTTCCCACAATAGATATGTATTTATTTTGTTACCTTACTACAATAGTCAATAGTTCAATATTTGCAATTGTTACTTACGTTTCCAGTTTCTGCAATCTCCTTTTCAATTATATTTTCCATTGATTTATGAATTAGCATTTGTGATTTTGATGTCATGCTCTTTACATTATTCACATGGTTGGTTGAATTCCTACAAGCAAGATAATTCATTTATAAGGAAATAAAGAGATACTTAATCAACCTGCACTCTGTAACAATATGATAGCTAGGGTATATCTATAAAGCTTTCTAAGTCACTAATTAAATGACAACTTCTTAAGCATTATATCATTAACACAAACAACAAACTTACTATAAAATTAAGTATTTGGTCCTTCCGCTAACAAATAGTTAATATAAGAGGTTAAAATAATCAGAATACGGACCAAATTTTTATAACAAGAAAAGGCTTAAATTACATGAAAATTTGAGATCTGGCATCGTTCAGATCGTCGCAGGAGTCATAGTGGAAAATTGCCTCTTCTTGAAGGGAACAAACTGGACTCCCCGAAAACACTGTCGCAATAAAAAAAAAGATTCCTATCTTTCTTAATTAAGAGTTACAACAAAATAAGTAAAGTATTCATACCAGAGGATGCTCCATCATCAATTTCTTCTTCTTCTTCTTCTCCTCCTCCCTCTTCCTCTTCTTCTTCCAGTTGAGAGTATGTACGTAGAAATTCTGCAAAAGCCTGTCCTTTTTCTAACAGTTCATCATAATGTCCTACCTAAATCAATGGCATATAACTTGAGTTTTATGCCAAAGAATAACTGTCATATCCTTAACTTTTTCATTGCCCTACAGTTGGCAATCTACTTAGCCCATATCCATAAAGGATAGCAAGACTAGGTGAAGTAATATAGCATATTTTACCTCAGTGATTTTCCCCTTTTTCAGTACGATAATTTTGTCCATTTGTGGCAGAAAAGAAACGCTGTGAGTCACTAGAATTCGTGTCTAAATTAACAAAAAGTTAATGTAATGTAACATATATGAGTTTGATCATTTACATTAATTCTTGCATACAACATAAAAAGGAAGTCAATGCTAACAGGACAGCACCTTATTCTTTAGGCATCCATTCGGTCCAATCACATTTTCAAATATATTTTTGCCAACGTGAGCATCAACTGCACTGAGAGGATCGTCCAGCAAGTAGATCTAGAAATTAAACCATTAATTTATTGACAGAGAAAACTACTGTATTTAATTCTCAGATAGGATATCAACCATTCGAAACATCACAAAAGTATTCGAAGTTGAAAATACAATGGAAAGTTTTTGAAGAAAACTTCATAACTTTCACTTCCCCGAAATTTCATTGTTCATTTTAAAATGCCCAAAATAGAACGACTTGTGCTCTGTATGGTAGCTACCTGTGCATCTTGATAAACAGCTCTTGAAATCGCAACTCTTTGTTTTTGACCCCCAGATAAATTAATACCCTGAAAATATAGAAATTTGTATCATATAGAGAAACATAATAACAAGACTTTAACAGTATGATATATGATAATGTATCTGCATACCTTTTCACCAATTTCAGTTTTGTCAGCAGAAGGCAGTACGGCTAAGTCTTTCTTGAGCTCGCACAAGTTGATAATTTCAAAGTATTTCGATCTGTCAAAGCCACGACCAAAGAGAACGTTGTCTCTTAATGTTGCATTTTGAACCCAGGCCTGCTGAGCGACATAAGCTATGGATCCCTTAAAAAATAAAATAAACAATACATTCGAATGGCTCATCAATACCAATCCATAGCACCTAGCACAATATAGAGCATATATTTCAACAGGATTGCATATAAGAATGTTAGCATATTCCTGATTGAATATCAAACTAACCTTGACTTTCACATCACCAGAAACCTTGTCCATGTCACCAAGTAAAGCAGACAGCAATGAAGATTTACCACAACCAACCTGACCAACGACAGCAACTAAAGAACCTTCCTCAATCTCCAGATTGATACTGCAATAGACGGAATTATCAATTATAGCATGCACTAGTTTCACTACTAATTTTATAACTTTCAGACAAAAAGGATCTCCATAAGTTCCATCAACAATAAACACAGTATGTTTACTTAGTACAATTTGGAATTATATATATGATTTTAAACACAATATTTCAAATTTCACATATTCCAAATCTTCTCAGAATGATTGTAAGAACAACAAAGCACTTTGACTTTAGCAAATTAACACAAAGATCATACTCATCTAAAATTTCTTTTCCACTCCTCTCCCATTTGAAACTTCCATTCTTAATAACCATACATGGCCCTTCTAAATAGTCATGATTGACGCAATCGACATCGAGTTCTTTGTTGTTCATGAACTTATTCAGCCGCTTCAGACTTACGCTGGCCTGTTAAATCGTATACTTTATACAACTGGTACTTAGTACCATATTGCTTGGAATAATTGTAAAGAAACATTTGCTCAAATAAATCGAGAGAAACCACAACTTAACATCAATTCACCTGAACCACGGACGATATAACCATTGGAAGCATGGATAGCGGAAAACGAAGGATATTAAACAGAGAGAGGGAAACGAAGGCCTTTTCTGCATCCAATACATTGTTTTCATCCACTAGAACATATACTGCAAAAGTTGTGAGAGAGACCTGAGGAAATGATACAGAAAACGTAAATACAAAACAACAACACTTTGTGATCAGTGCAAGCTCTAAAACATAAAAAAATATTTACTAACCAGGAATGGGGCACAGACCCAGGTAAAGGTGGAAGCAGCTCTAAGATAAGCCGCACTTTTTATCACCTTGAGTTCATCTGCTCTAATTCCAAGAACCTTTTTCTGAATAGAAATATACAATCTATAATAGAAATTGATGTTATTATACAGTGTTTCTAGATCTCAAACTTCGACAACTTTTATTGCATTTACCCAACTTAAATTTTGGTCAAAAGGCAATATGGTAAGTTTTTTTGGGAATTTGCTTTCGATAGGTACATCCTATTATCTCTAAATCACGGCTTTAACAATATTATCGTTGTCATGTGTCTGTAATAAAAAAAACTGGTAACTAATGCAGCTTTAGTGTCATTCTAGGATGGATCAGATATTATTTGAAGTATCACAAAGGCCAATACAACATTCAGTAAAATCTTGTGTTATCTTAATAGGAAATCAAGACAAGCTCAAATAAACTAAAAATTACATGTTTTCAGTGCACAATGTATGTATTTATATGTTAGATTAAGTCAAGAACACCAATTATTTTAATTACCAGTAATACCAATTACCAATTAAATTACCGATTTGGTTTTACCTGAAAAGACGTCTCCCAAGCGTATAGCTTCAAAACCTTGATGCCATTAAGGATTTCATTAATCATCTTAATTCGATTGTCTTTGTAGTTCATTTGTTTGACCTAGCAGAAAATTCAATGATATTTTAAAAAACATGAATGACTTTGAATTTTTAGAACTTCCAGGAAAAAATGGAACCAACCTGAAGAACTCGAGTTTTACTGGCAATGCATGCATTTATCGGTATTAGCAGAATCATAACAAAGAGCCCGGCCAATACAGAAGGGCCCAATATATTCCATAGAAAATAAAGAGCGACAATTATCTGAAAAGGTCCTGAAAAACATGCCAGATGATTTCGGGTTAAAATATGACAATTCATTCCTTCTGGCAGCTTTAGTTTATAATGAGTTGGTGGCACATGTAATGTAGCTTTTTTATATATAAATATCATCAAAGACACAATTGTGTATCATGATATAATTGCTGTATTAAAAGTGTAGTCTATGAAACCACTAATCAATACAATCTGTTACATAATACAAATTTATGAAACTTGAGACCTTTACTCCTGTGAGATACTATTTATAGAAATATTTTATCATTGATTTGAAAAGGTCAGAATTGTGTTGTTAGATAACAGAGAAATTGAACAAACAAATGTTAATACTAAAAGTATATATATATATATATGTTATTGACAACTTGAATTAGTGCAAAACCATATCTAATATAAATCATTAGCAAGATATTACAAAAAAAGCAAGACTTGTTAATAAATCCATACCACTCTTGTGTTCATGCTCAGGGAATAAGAGATGAAGTAACTATTCTGTGATCAACTCACCAGACCAAATAATGCTGATGTATGTCATAAGTTCCATGAAACGTTGAGCATCTACTGACATAAGATTGACAACTTCACCAACTGTGCTTGATCTCCGAGCTTCGTTTGACAGCAAAAGAGACTGAAATGTAAAAACAATCCCAATACTGATCGGTAATTTTACAGGGCCATGAACAGTAAGATATGTACGCAAAGATATATATATATATTTTTTTCTATGAAAAAGATTGAATATCTTATTTTTCAACCTTCAAATCAATGATAACAATTTACCTTTCTATATATGGCTGAAAGTATGGCGGACCTGACACGCATTCCGACAACGCAACAAATATGAAAGTACTGATGCAAAAACATGCTCTGAATCAAGGCAGTGATGAACATTGTTGCAGCTAATGCATATCCCTGCCACATAGGAGCGGTTTGATCCGAAGTGAACTTTATCAAAGACCTACAAGGCAAATGGAAATGAAGAAAAAATTAATTGATTGGAACTCTTCTGAAAACCATAGTTTTAAACAAAATAACACCAAAAGCTTATAAGCAGATACAGAAGCTAATTAGTGTAGAAGCTGATTATACAATTCAGTACAATGCAACCACTTCACAAACCTGAGAAGCTGTGGGTTGACAAAGCCCAAACAATCCTGTAGTAACTTGAACAAGGAAGCAAGCATGAAGTATGGGCCAAAAGTTTTGCACATTGTCCACAGTAGAGAAGGATTCTTTTTTTCTTGTGCTGGAAAAATAAAAGTCTTATTTGAAAGTGAGAAAGTATTGCATTCTCGATATCATAAACCTGATTTATAGTATGCTACACAGATAGTGAAGTTAAATAACAATTACATAAGAGATGATAATGTAATATGAATTCAATGTACAGGTTAAGTAAGACAAAACCTCCTGGCTGACGAATCAACACTTGATCTTCTTCTCCTGGAGCTTTGGAAGATTTTCTGTCCTCTTTTGTACTGGAAAAACAAACATAAGAAACAAAATGATTCAAATTTTGAGCAATCGTGATCTAACGAATTGATGAAATTCTAACTACACATTAAATCAATATAAGCAACCAATAGAATATGGATCGAATACATTAGCTTCCTCTAACATTACTTTTCATTCATTTGAATATAGGCAAACAATTTGGCATCACTGGCCCTCAGACAAAATGCTAGTAGATTTGAAATAGTCAAAGCTATTCCTATTGAACACCTTGCTGTAGCTTTATCCTTTTCCCAGTTCTTTAGGAAACGGGTAACAATTATGCCAGCCTCATCTTGCTTCTTCAATGACCACAAGTCTTTTGTTTCTAGTGGCTGCTTGAATCCAAGGATGACCATACTTTGAAAAAATATATATGTATACTGTGAATATGAAACTTATTCAAAACATATTGAAATGAGATATACCATAATACAACGTTTAAAATGCACCTATTAAACCACCAAAATGTTATTAGTGACAGGAAGCAGGCTGACAATTCAGGTGATTCAACAATAGGTACGTCTTCGTTTTTGTCCATGTTAAAATAGTCTTTGGCAGATCGAATGCGTTCTCCAGAAAAAACTGGAGCCGAGTCCAGGAAGAAGCATGATAAAAAGTTCATAACGACAACAGCGTACGACACGAAAGATAATACACAGTATATTGTGTCACGAACCATCTTGACCTGAAAAGTAAATATTTATTATACATAATTTTTTATCAAGTAAAAAATAATTATTGGTATCCATAACTCGTACAATGCTTATGAAAATTATAGCCGTGAAGATTCTGATGCTATATGAGGGGTATCTCACATGAATGCTTTGTTTCAACTATTCCATTAAGTAATCATTCTAATATTTAAAATACAACAATAATGTATACTTACTTCAGTTTCCAAAAGCACTTCAACATTCTGCTTGAAAGGCAGTATCCATAAAACAACAAACAGCAACCAGAATATAGTTAAATATCCAGAGGACCTCACTCCTTTCATTCTCTCATAGTTGAGAAAGAAACATGCAAGAGCCTGAGGATAAACAGTCAAAAAATTAATAACTATTTTTATTTAAATCATGCAATTAATTTCCCTTTTCAACATAGGAATATACTGATGAGATATTGTAATATTCCTATGAACCACAGTGCAGTTCCTTCCCACTATATAAGATGAAATATATGTGTGATAGGTAGTACACTGGGACTGAAGATGGAAACATATGAAATATATACATTATCCAAAAGCACAATTGCAGTAACAGATTTTAATGAATTCAGATATTATTTTATTCAACTTATAAAAGGGATTTGAAATTAAGTTTAGTTCTGAAAATAGTTTATGTGGGCAAAAACTATTGAATTAACAAATACATACCATAGATATTCCAACAAGTAATGGAGAAACAATATCTACAGGGTATACAACGCTGCCATTGACTATTAGACCGATTTTGTAAAACATCAGAATCCATTCCTGCATCCACAGCCATATAATTCCAATCTAGTGAAATAAAATGTGCACTTTACCGATGTAAAACTAAAGACAGTATAGAATAATCATGCTAGTGGATTCAGAGGAAAATTTCACTAACAAACTTGCATGAGGAATTAGCATGTTAAATAAGCATGCTTATAAGGAATATGGGAAGCTGAGTCGGGTATATTTGTAGTTTAGTGAAATAAGTTTTTTAGTGGGTTGGGCTATGGGCAAAAATAAATAAACAGTCACAAAATTAGGGATGAAGTAAAAATGAGTTAAGACGTTAAGGAGAAGTCAGTACAGACATCGTAAATTACTTTTAATAATAACAATAAATTGTAGATGAAAAAAATACTCACTGCCTTCCATTTGAAAATATTTGATATTTCTATGTAGCGACCATTAGATTTATGTAGATATAAGTAATAGGGCAGAGCAATGATCCAAAGATAGAAGCATGGTATAATATCAATCACAATTTCTATGAAGCAATTGCTCAGACGCGGATTAGTTGTGTTGAAGGTCTTTTGTGAATCCTGAAATAATAATAGCAGATAATAAAAATCAATTAGAAAATTAATACAAAAACTGTATGGATAAATCTATAGGAATGAGCATGCCGGGAGAAAATAAAAACTACTTACAAAAATGACTTCTCCACAAAATTCGGTCATTCTCATCACTCCGTTCTATTATAACCACATATACAGACTACGATTAGCGGCTCCTAATCATACATGTGAATAAAATAAAGAAATTAAAGATATATCCCACATTAAAATATTAAGCCCACATTGCTTTGGGTTCCGTATCACTTCGCGCTCTCGCGTGTCGAGAATTACGCTACTTTAACCAACTATTCTGCCAGAATAACAGTGGTTCCACATAGGCTTCGTCTGGTGAAAGTTCAAATCTTAACCTTTAACCCTAGTGCTTGGAGTTTTGCTGTAGTGCATGATGTTGTTTAATTTTTCATCATTCGTGGAATATGAACTTCAGTGATGGAAATACAGTGGTTGGAAATCCTTCGATAAACACATTCTAACAAATTTATGATAAACTATTTTAACTAAGTTCATTCATCACCGTGGAGATTTTGCTCATTAGCATTACGCAAAATGTCGTTACCAACTAACTCAGTCTCTGATGATCCGACTGCTGCGACGTATCGTGCACCAGTGTCTTACAGCAAGATATTAGAACACATGGTCGTTGCCTATAGACTACCTCGTTCTCAACCGTATCCATTTATTGATAAAGAATCAACTTTCTCTTTTTATCCTAAAACTACGAGGCAAGATGAAATCATAAGCAAAGTTATGGAAAGTTGCCTTTTCAAATCCTGTTTATCTACAGTAGCAGGTACACCCACAGCCTATTTTAATTTGTTATTTACAGTTTTCTTTATTACTGAATTCTTATGTTTCTTCAGGTTATGGACTGGGTGGATTGGTTGGTTTGTTTACGTTTGGCGTTGAATCTCCACAACACCACCAAGATCCAAGTAAAGTACCTACTGTCAAGGAGACGATGAGGGAGATGAAAACCAGGTTGCATTCACAAGGCAAAGCTTTTGCGTTTATAGGAGGGATGTTTGCAATAACAGAATGCACAATTGAAACGGTGGGTCACATTGTACTGATCTTATCTGGTATTCGATTACCCAGCATGAATTTTTAATATCACACCAACAACTGAATGCCATCTAGCAACCAAGTTCCACCTTTTACTCCTAATGGTGGTGAATAGTCTACTCTACTAAGTCACATTGATGGCAAATTCAAGATAACTACTGTAAAATATTACAAATTCATCATAACAACTTGCTATTTAATAGTATTAAAATCATATTATTAATGTCCCATTATTTTTATAATACATAGATACAGTTATACATTATACATTTGTTTGTACTCACAAAATAGTGCATAAAATTACTGTTTTAGATTTGGTCATAAAATGATTTGAAAAAGGAGAACAATTCATGATTACATTTCTCTCTCCAATCACTAACCTTTCTATAAATCTTGTTTTTAGTATCGTGGAAAATCTGATAGCATTAACTCGCCAGCAGCAGGTTTTGTCACCGGCGGGCTGTTGGGGCTTCGGCTTGGGTTAAAAGCTGGCTTATTCGGAGGACTGGGCTTTGGAGCCTTTTCTTTGCTGATTGATTATTACTTTTTCCATAGACGATAAATATAACGGTATAACAATTGTAGGCAAGATCAAAAGCAAAACAGTCAGAGCTAGATGTTGATAAGAGAGTAAAGATATTGTGGTAAGAAACACAGTGATGCTATAGGGATATAAGTGAAGAACAGTTCACAATAAATAACAGAATAACATTTTCATATTGTAAAACCAATATACAGTAGAGTATGACTGGCACAAGGGGATCATATCAACAATATTTCATTTAAGTTTGTCAGGAACAGCATTTAATACATCAATAACATTCCCCGTACGACAAATCGAATCCAGTTGAAATATTTGTAAATTTACTAGCTACATGCACCGATACCCACAGTAATAATACAGCGTACTGATCATTATGTCTATATATTGAATAAAAATTTCGACTGATTACTGGTTATCATAATAAAAGTACACTTCTTATCAACACGCTTCCTGAATGATATTTCAATGTTTTGTTATGTGATTTCTGTCATACTCTCAATAAAATGGCACTGCTATAGAAAGTTTTTAGAATGAAAATGTATACCATACAGGGCTTGTTTAAGAAATACATACAGCGGTTTTACTATTTAAAATATTACATTCAAAATTGCATGGATAGGAAGCAGAGCTGCCAGATTTATATAACTCTCCGACACTTTTTGATTTATCTAGCTCATATCTAGTTTATCGAATCGGGAAACAATGTTCCCAACAGGATAACTACTGAGATAGGAACCTTGATCTGCAGCACTGCTATCTTCATTATTGCCAAAACCTGAATCCGATGTGCCTTGGAATCTTTGTCGGGTACACTTACCTAAAGGAGAACTTGATACTCCTCCATTATCTTTTGAGAAAACATCATTGCTGACTTTTTTGTTTGCATCTTGAATATTCAAATCATTCAGTGACCTTGATCTCTCTTTTATCTCAGCGAGAGTAACTAGAGGCTTTTTACGCACTGAATAGTATTTTGGAGGTGGAGAATATTGCCATTTCTTGCCATTCACTTCACCGGGAGTTGGTTTCGGCACTTCCTTTGTGACCATCTTATCAAGGAGTTGTGTTAGTTCATTTACACTGACTGGAGCAGATTTATTTCCCCTGGAAAAGAGTAATGGAATGTCTAAATATAATAAATTTGACTCTGATAATATCATATTACTATTGTATACCGTATTATTATATTGTATTGTTACCTTGTTGTATAATGATGCAACGTTTAAAACCCAGCTAAAAATTGATTTATAAA
Source organism: Halocynthia aurantium (assembly GCA_013436065.1). Lineage (NCBI taxonomy): Eukaryota > Metazoa > Chordata > Ascidiacea > Stolidobranchia > Pyuridae > Halocynthia > Halocynthia aurantium. The sequence goes on along the minus strand of QXVX01009665.1, from coordinate 47,831 downwards.
TTAGATATGGGAATATGATGTTTACAGTATTTTATGTCGTGAAAATCTCATCCAAGCTAGATCCGGTTAAAAATTATATATAACCAGTAGCGGAATTATTATTAGGCTGAATAGCTCGTGGGAGAGTGGCTGAGAGAATTGAATGAGAGTCTACATGTACTAAAACTTATACAATTCATATCTCGTAAGAGTATACACACCTGTGACTAACTCCATACTTTCTCATTCTTGGAGAAAAACTTCTGCAGTTGTACTGCTTTTTATTTATTATACAGTAAGGTCGGTAATAGTTTTTGCTTCGATGTTTATCCAAATATTTACTAGCACCTATTTTCAATGACAAAGATGGAGGAAACGTCCTTTGATCAAAAGGGTCATTTTCAGATAAAGCCCTGCCATCTCCATCACTTGGACCTTTTTCATCAGGTGCAGAGTTGATGACTATGTCTGGAACCCTGATTTTCGAAAACAGTTGGCACATTGTAGAGTCCCTCATGCCTTCGCTAATAGAGTTTGTCACAGTGTGGCAAGCAAAGGCTGCCAAACTCGGTATAATTGGTGTAGATATCCTGGTGTAGAAATCAGGCAATACGTTTCTTGTTTCATTATCTTGATACATGTTCTGTACATCCATAGGAAGCATTTGAGTTCTCTGTTGCTCAGCATTACAGGTTGAAGATGAATTTGTACTTGAGGCAGTTGATCTGACCTGATAGGAAGGTTTTATTGGCATTTCTGAAGTGTACAGCTGCTGAAAATTGTTCGTTAAAGGGTCCAGCTGTGGTGGCTCGGTAAAAATACCGCTGTTGAAGTTGAATGAAAAATCCGTGCTTGTGCCAGCGTCTTTTCTAACTGCTGTATGCATCCTAAGCATAGAAGTTTTAACAGTTTCCATTGCATACGGCACAACACATCTGAACCATTTTCTAACTAGATATTATCACGACGCACTAACTACCATAAAATTTATTGAATTATTATTACTATAGGATCTCTGAAATTATTCAGACATTTTTTAATAGGCTTTAACCACATACCAATTATACAGCCTAGCCTCAATGAAGTCGAGGCATCTAATTCCAGGTTCCTATTGTTGCCTGATCAAAAGGAACTATGGCCACATTCAAGGAAATATATGTGTAATTATCCGTGATGATTGATTATTCTTTCCTTTTCTACTGCTTACCTGTTAATTCTGTTTTCTTTCGGTACATTAGCTCATTAGAAAACTCTCCATTTTATATAGTAAATTGGTTATCCTGGATTTTCATAAATGGGGAAATTACATACCGAGAAAACTCAATAATTAGTTCGTACCTATACTTAAATTATCTGATTCTATTGAAATACTTTCAGGACCATTACGAAAAAAACTGTACGACCAAGAAACGAAACGAATGCGACTATGACAAATTTACACTTTGACCCGATCCACCTACGTAATGAATTCCAGACTAATGATCACTCGATCAGTATCGTCGGGGAATCTTGATACCATGCTCCTCCATATCTACACAGGAAACAAAGATAAAATTGTGTGCGCTGTTACCGTTACAGTACATAATACTTCAGTGCTGGCCACCAACATTTCACAAATGGACAAAATAAGTAATTAACTGTGCATGCTGAATCAACATTATTGATTGTGTAGGGTAAATTGAAAACATGATAGGATAATGATCTAACCCTGTGACAGTGCTGGAAGGAAACCGTAAACGGAAAATCTTTTGTGCACTGGATGCACTCTAACAGATCACTGTTGTGAATGCGCTCTCATATCCAATACTGTAGTTGTATTGATCGCGTTTAGCTTGGAGAGAAGCTGTGTTGCCAACGACATTCCTGACAAGGTGCTAAAAATAGTGTTAAATGGAAATGCGTCATCATGTCCACAGAAAAAGATAAATGATAAAATGGATGATTGTTTGTACATAAATAGCATTTATTGGAAGAAAATTACCTCGCAATTATGCAATGACGGGAGAGCGAAGAACCACGAACACCATCCCTCTATCCCAGGGGCGCCCAATACGTCGATCGCGATCGAGTCGAAAATCATCAATAAAAAAATAGCCGGGAATTTTATAAGGGACAGAAAGTTTCCCATTTCTTTTATGTTACTGGTTTCCCCCTTGCAGTGTTAGAGCTGAACTTCTGGAAATAACCCAGTAAGCCAGCGCTCAATTAAAATACACGATGCTAAAAAAGTACCAAGTGCTAAACAGATCAAAGTACAGTAGTGCTCAATTTAGCATTCAGAGTGCTAAGTTGACAACACTGGATAAGACTATAGCAACAGATATATGAGCTGCACTGGGAGCATATTAATTTACTGAAGACTGAATTCACACGTGCATAATTCTGCGTTATGTCCCTCAAAGTATAATTGCCGTCTCGGAATCTGCACAAAATTGCTATGATGTTGTTGGAAAACATTTTGCTTATCTTGTGTTAATAGCAAGAGTTCTTCCTCCTCACGCACACACAGTATATTGTAGTCACGTCCCGGCATCATTTACATTTCGGGATAAAATGCACGAGAATAGAAAGACGGGCTGCTGGATGACATCATTTCATACAACGCTCACGACTCCTACATTATTGACGTCTATATTTAATTAGTATCCCGTTTCCCTGGGATCTGACATAAAAATAGTTCTTTCGAGGCTCTCCTAAGTACTAAATGATAAATATAGAAGTTGAATAAACAGAAGTTATGAATTACATACTGTAGGATTACATGGGAATCGATTCAGCTGTCCCAAAGGTAAACACGGTGTAACGGATATCATATTATTCTTCTGTTTCCAGGTTAGTTTTGCACTGAGCGACTGGCGCACGGTGTTTAGGGTTGTTAGGGGATAAATTGAAATATTTATTTGTGAAATAGAATAGTGAAAACCTCCCATTACTATTGCAGAATACGAAGACAGTATGATAAAAATCACGCTTTTCCTTGCTTTGCTTGTGGCAGTAACGGCGAATGATGATCCACTTGACATCCTGAGCACAGGTATGATTAAAATCCGATTCTGCATTTACAATACTCATTATTATTACGAGTTACGAATACAAATTTATCATAGGCCTTGGAGTGTGCAGCTTATGTACTCGTCGAGACAGCAAAGTGGAATGTTGTTTAGGCAATACCATGTGTACAAGTGATCCCATATCAGCAAGTTGTGACGAAACTGAGCCCGTACGAAATGACTACGTGCAAACCCAAAAAGAGCTCGACAGTAAGCGATTATTAGTGTTGTCATAGTTGAATGAAATAAATTGTATAACCTATATTTATTGTTATCTGACTGTGTAGTGCAGTTTGATAAAATGGGATCAACTGACTATTGTTCCGTTTGCTGCGGCCTCAATACTGCATCCACTCGATGCTGTACAGGAGTGACGTACTGCTCCTGCACCAGGAGTCTGGAGCCATTCTGCCTCACCTACTAAACGGTTGCTGTAATACTGGATATCCTCACTTGCCGATACCAGAATATTGATGAAAATTAATTGAATAATGCGATATCTTTACGAAATTATTAATAAATAAATCGAATCTACCAGCATATATTTTGTTTCTTGTTGAAGCTATGCTAACACTCCATTATGAAGACTAGTAACCATGAGCCGCTCAAGCATGCCTCGGAGTCTAACCAACTGACAAAAATGTATGCTTAAGAATGCAAACCATTACATAAAGAGAGATGCGTGCAATTCTTAATATTTTTCTATAAAATATATGACTTATTGCCTACGGATGTGTACAAAAATAAAATTCTTGATACTTTCTTACAATAATGGTATTAATCAACATCAGCCACCACAGTACTCCGTTGAGTAGTGGCAATGCCGACCATCCTACAGGAAAGTTTTTGGAACAACAATTACATACTTTCTAATATCTCAAATGAAAAAAAATTATGATGCTCCAACTTTCATAATCTTCACCAGCCCAGCAGAATCATTTCTCTTTACTGCCTCACGGCATCCAGCAATTATATTTGTTTTGTGCTTGCCCACACGTAGATTGCCAGCTCTCTGAATTGACTTGTTCACAAGACGTAAACATTCAACGAGTTCTGTGTGGTTAGTACAACGAATATGATAACCATTGACAATGTCACGATTGAGGTCGTACAGCTCAGAATAGCCACGTTTCATGTTCTTATAGTCTCCCATTAACCTTGAATCTTCAGCTCTAACCTATACATAGGGACAAAATAAAATAAGCATTGAATGAATTTAGTTTCATTAATAGCTAACAATCACTTTGTCATAATCTTTGACTAGCTCAAAAGCCATTGTCGATAAATAAGCTTAACTCAGCACATATTAATGTTCATAATGAAATTTTAAACAACTGACAACTGACCACAAGACTGCGTATAAGGTTGGAATGATCTGACATTTCAGCAGACAACCGTTGCTGGGTTGTGTGCAATTCACCAGCTTTTTCCATGAGGCCATGAAGTTGTTCAAAATGCAAAGAAAAATCTGCAGTGACCTACAGTAGAACAAGCATAATTATGATGGAATCAATGTATGCTAATGAAAATTTCGGAAAATAACCATATACAGTATATCGTAACAATATAACATAATGGAGCCATTTTGTAACATTCCAGTATTAATGAAACTCTTGATTACACATGGTAATATAAATGTATAGTTTAAATATCAACTGAAGTTAATATATTTAACTTTAAGGTGAGTTAAACTGCTTAAAGTACATTTGTGACAAGTAATTTTTTTACCTGCAAGTGCTCTACACCCAGGAAAGAAGCAAGAGATTGTATAATATCGCCAGCTAGATCAATGTCATCAGTATGAATGGTAACTTGCCCTGAATGATACAAAAAGGTACATCAGGGACTCGGGGAGCAAATGATTTGTGATTTGATGATAACTAAAGAGTTAAACATAGAAATAAATCTAATCAAGTTAGAGTCTTAAAACCATGTATAATCAGTAAACAATTGCGTGAAAGTGGAAAGGAAATTACATTGAGTCGAAAAATTAAAATTATTCCCTCCTAGTGCCACATAAAATTATATATAAAATTTATGTTTACCATCATGAATATTACAAAGGAGCAAATAAATATAGTATTGATATTGTTGTTTTTCTATACAACAACTGTCAAGTATCATGCATGCAGTTGAAAGCACCTGTACACAACACTGTACTTCACTGGTCTTCCACCAGAATTTTACACCCATATACACAGTATATGTAAAAATTAACATGCTTTCAGAAGGTGTTACATATGACGAAAATTGTAAATACAAGATTGTATATAACATATTATTTGCAAGAGTTTAATTGATTTCATGTGCAATATCATGCAGTGGTTTCATACTTACTTCCATATAAATCTGAAATTGAGCAACAGATAAAAACAAAACATAACATTGTTTGATCAAAATCACAGAATAAATACATGTATCATATGCACCATATAACAAATTTATATATTTACTGCTGTAATTAAATAACCTCGAACGTTACTTAAATTTCTATCATCCACAAAATCTGGATATGTAGAATAATATAATAACCCTGCAGTTATCTAGTAGAGTGTGCCAATATTTTTCATTCCAACAAGCTCTTACCTCCAACAGCAAAGTTCAATATTAAAGATCCTCCACCTCTGAGCAAAAGAAAATTGATAACGAAATCCTTATCGTCCTGCGCAGGTGAAATTAACATCGGATCACCGTCTCCGTCGAGCAGGAGAAAGTTTTCATTGAGCCAGATCAAAATCCGAGGCAAGCGATCATTCATAGTGAAACTAACGCTGCCCTGTGGCTTTGGTAAAGGGGTAGGCATGTAGGAATACATGGAAAACTGAGGTAGACTAAAAAGGAAGAAAGGTTCATGTAAGTGGACAATTCCATAGCAATGTTACAGTAGTAATCGCTTACCTTCGTGTTACCTCAAAGACATGAAATGACTGGCTGTTTTTAGCACCGATGTAAGCTTTGACATGTAGCTCAACTGCATAATCTTTAAGTGGAAGCAAAGGCACGTTTATTTCATTCCCCACTTGGTTAGCTGGTGGATGAACAATGCAACTTTCACCTGCGATGAACAACAGCAATATATATCAAACTTAGAACGTCATGTGTTTATCTACTGCAACACCAGTACAGTACCATCAAATATGCCCTCTGCAAAAACCACAACCATTCTGACAACAACATCAACATCCTCTGTGTATACAGTCAGCTGAATATGAGGTGAGTGAGAAGAGTTCCCTCCGTGGATCGAAAGCCTAGTTTTCATCTGGGTATTTATAGGTATCATCCCAGCCTGAGAAAAAATTAAGCCAGGCAAATTCAGGGTAAAGATATGAGCAACATATTCAATTTGTTTGTAAGCTTTACTTATAAATTTACCTGCACTTTCTCAGTTGGAGACAGAAGAGAAGAAGACTTTTGAGAAACCTTTTCATTTTCAAAGTTTTGCAGTTCCAATAGCAAGCTTTGCTTCAGTTGACTTAATTCACGGATATATTCCTGCCAGAGCATAAATAGAGTTTGAATCCAAACAAACTCAAATCGTGGCTGACGACAAATGCCACAAATAGAACAAATTTATCAAACACCTGTGATTTTGCATTCTGAAGCAACATTTCAGTAGCTTTTTCCTCAATAGGAAGATAGCCCTTCACGCTACCGTCAGTTGACACGCATATCAACTGATTACGACCATCCAACCTGTAATCCGCATCGACAATACCTGCTACCGATGAGGACATTGTATCCTGTTTGTATTAGAGAAGAAAAGTAAAGTCAGGAAATGAACTACAGTAAATATTTTATCATTTTGAATAATTTACTGAAATTACTAGTTAGAAATATTGTTATAAAGTAGCTCTCAATATAACAGTACTAGATATATGCCACAACATACCTTAAAAATAATTTCTCCTGTTTTACTATTCCTTGCATCAATTTTTCCATTGGACCAGCCCACAATTAGCTCCGGCACGCCATCACCATTGATATCGAAAAAATGGATAGCTGTTACTTTGTTTTTGGATTTGATTCGCCAGTATCTGATTCGTAAGGAAACAGAAATAGTATGGTTTGATACAATCGCAAAATTTTTACAATTAAATGAAAATAAATGATCGTATATACCTTGTAGAACGGTCGTACATTCCGACTGTGCCATTAGAAAGAGCGTATCCGAAGCGACTTCCACTTACGGGACACAGTGCACACACCACTTCATTTTCGCTGATTTCGGCAATGATTTCATCATCCTATGTCAATAGAGGAAATGATTATCACAGAAATGGATTGATAGGAAGTAATGGGAAGTGTGTGAAACCAAAGAATAGTCAAAGCTGACGTTGGCGTGAAATTGCATTGGCCTTATTGTGTTTCATTGGGTTTTACTGTCAGGATTTTCTCAATGAAGTGGTTCTGGTACAATCAATACTCCATGTTTTAATAAAATTTCAAATTGCATTTCACCTGAAAAACACGTATGTCAAAATCTTCCGATCCCACAGCAATCTCTTTCTTCCCACTATTATTGAAATCGACCAACGATAGAGAAGTTATGTTGTCTCCAGTAACAGTCCAGTATCTATATGTAGAGGAGACCGAAGCAAAAGCTTGTGATACAATCCGTACAATGTTAGTTACAACTCCAATAATAATTACTTGTCTTCTCCGTCAATATCGAAACCTTGCAATGTACAGTTCCCACCAGCAATAACAAGAGGACTTGATATTGATCCAACCTTACCTATCTGCAATGCATTCACTCCATCTGGAACATACTAAACAAATGAATAGATAGAAAATGTGAGAAACTGTTACCGATACCTTTATGAACATTGACATTTTGTGTACTCCCATTCATTCCCACAATATATAAGTATATTTGATCCAAAACCTGGCCTAATACAAGCCACACACCCTCAGTGCATCACCCAAGTTCCAAGAAAGCTGCATACCTTATAAAATATGTCTTTATTATCATGCACATCATACACAAGTAAATTTGTTGCTGTTCCAACTGCAAGTATATCTCGTTCTCCATCTATTCCTAATGAACCTGAATGCATTGTCATATATACAGTATAATACTCCAATTTAGATGCTAAATTAAAAAAAATCAAATTACCTGCCATTACCGATGTTACCACCTGATTTATATTGAGAAAACCTATACTTGAGTCTTCAAGCGTTATTCTTCCACCACTTGTAGTAGCTGAATGAGGACTATGAATAAGGATCTTTCCAGCGGTGGTTGCAGCTGTTAAACAGGGATGAACACCATCATACTTCCCCACCGTCACCATACCTACATGAACTTTGTAATTGAGCTTGAAGTTGAAGATTGGCTTCAACATTATTGGATTTAAGACATTGACAAGCGGTTGGAAACTAAAGTTCTACTTTATTAGAGTAATGCTCCTGAACCGATTCTCTGCAGATACTCGGATACAGACTTCAGAAACAATGTAGTAAAACGAAATTAAATCAGATACGTTAATCACAGCATTCCACTCTATGAACAAGTTTCGGAATCAAAGAATCAAGCTCTTTGTCGCCATCTAGTTTACTAGAATAGAGTTAAGAGCCTCCGACTTGCGTTACATTCTCAACTTGCTTTTTTTCTCTTCTTCTTTTTCTTTTTTAACCTCCCCTAAATGTTATTCGGCAGTTTGTGCGATGTTGTTACCTATGGTGGCTGACGGGATGATGATCCAAAAAGTTACTATAACTTTGTAAGAGGACGCTATCATCGTTACAGTGACCACGGGGATGTATGTACCCTATTCAACAGCTGGGTCAACTGTCATATGTATGATATTGTGTCTCATCAGACGATTGTCGTATATTTCTGTCGTCTATCTATCGCATCGCCAAAGGGTGTTGCTTATATTCCGTATCGTAGAACAAATAGTGTCAGAGCCAATAGTATATTGAGCAGTAACTAAAATTAACAAACTCTCAATAAAGTGATATTATCATGGAAAAAGAAGACGTGCTGGTCAGTCAATTTGCCTATTCAAAATTAATATGTTGTTGTGTCAGTAAAAAAGAAAACGTCATAATTAATCACGAAAGCTATGCACAATCACAGAAATTGAACAGTGATAGAAAAAGGGCATGCATTTAAGTACTGTATTTATACAGAAGAGTATTTTATATGTACAACTTAACTAATATACCAACCACTTGAATTATGAGTATAACTGATTTGATCTGAGGTAGTTTAGATTTCATTTAGTTACCATTACAAGAACGTTATTGTTTAGTTAAAGCATGACATACAATTTCAAAGTGACTCAATTTAGATGTATTTCAACCACTAACCATGACAGGGTAGAAAAATGTGAAGGGACAGTACGAATGTATAAATTTCATCATTTCCACTATTATCAGTAAATATTGCTGTGGTATAAATTAGGCATAGGGTTAAAGGTGCTGGATTTGCATTTTACAAAAACACATAATACGAAAGGCATTGCTACAGTATCTACAAGTCTGGGGTAGGTAGTATTCACATAAGTGTGCAAATTAGTTTTTCTTTTTATCTAATATCAGTAATTTAAAACCTAGTTGGTAATATCACTTCATGCGGTGAGACCAGCATCCTTTGCCATGGAATAAAAAATTCCCTTGGCCTTGAGTAAGTTTTCAGGGCTGTCAAATTCAGCAATTTTACCAGCATCCATTACTATGACTCTAAAAATTCAAATATATATAAAAAATTTAATATATAAAAGGTGATAGCAGTATCAACAATGTCTTAAGTTACCTAGGTAGGTAAGGCGATTAGGTAAGCGCAATTTTATAACATACCTGGTACAATCCATGATAGTATTTAGCCTATGTGCGATCGTAAATGTTGTACAATTCTTAAACTCCACACGAATGGTAGTCTGGATGAGATCATCTGTCTCCAAATCAACGGCAGCTGTTGCTTCATCAAGAACCAGAATCTTGGATTGTCTGAGCAAAGCTCTGGCCAAGCACACGAGCTGCCTTTGACCAACACTGCATAAGAAATAAAGACTATGAAGTTAAGTCATTTTACAAAATTAGGCCTTTGGCGGTTATTGTTTGAACTTTGCACAAGCTCTTCACAGACCTCAGATTTTCACCTCCTTCCGATACCTCATGCTCAAGTTTGTCTTCCAGTCCGGACACAAAATTTTTCAAATGAGAATGCTCCAATGCATTCCATATTTGGTCATCGCTGTACACATCGAAGGGATCAAGATTCATGCGCAGTGTTCCAGAGAATAAGACAGGATCCTTTAATTGATAACATAATAAGATAATGCTTCCATAATTGGTCGATATTACACACATATCAAATTCAGGCCACAATACTAAGAACTTGTTTAGGATCTTTTATATCAATACTAAAAAACATATTTATCATTCACATGTTGATCCATTCATTACAGATGTTTATTTCAAAACCTGTATTATATTAGTAGTACAATTTCAGTTGTTACTAGAACTTATTAGTTGCAATATGCATTTATAATACCTCACTCTCACAAAGCACATACTTTATATTATCCTACCTGTGGAATTATAGACAGCTTAGATCGCAAATCTTCAAGGCCCATATCTGCGATGTTCAAGTTATCGATTCGAATCTCTCCACCAGCCGCCTCGATTATACGGAACAGAGCTAGAGTAAGGGAAGATTTTCCTGCGCCAGTTCGGCCAACAATTCCAACCTGAATTCACAACAAATTCTTGACCATGTACCAACACTAAGTAACAATAGGCAACATACCTTTTCGCCAGCCCCAATGTTTACAGAAATATTTTTTACAACCAGATCAAGGTCTTCTCTGTATCTCGTACTGTAGTTAACGAAACTAATCGCCCCGTCTTTTGGCCATTCCCTGCCTGGACGAGAATCTTCTAGTATAGGCGGAGCCTGAAATTTATAAAATGTGATAATAGAACTATAGATACTTTTTCAAGTGGAATAACATACTTGAATGGATTCATTTAATTACGAGATACAGGTGTGTAGCGTTCAATTCAAAGTATATACAACACTATTTCCTATAAACACGAGATAACGCTATTTATATCCCTTCTCACACTGATTATGGATGGTAATCACTTGCTAACATTTGGAATTATGAACAAACACCCTGGGAAACTACCGTACTCTGTTCTGTATGGCAGCTCCTTCAATAGTTAACAAAAGGTCTTACCTCTTCTTCAATCTCAGAATATTCTTTGACTCTTTCAACAGCCACAATGTTGGTCTCGAGTTCGCTGGTTTGTCGAACCATCCAGTTTAAGGTTGCTGTTATCTATATAATTGCAGGGAAATCAGCTAACATTTTATTACAGACTAAAATGTTTCATTTACTATAAGAAAAGATGTAATATCTATTGAATCAGAAAATATTATCATGGCATAGAGACAAACCTGTAAAGCATAGGACACAGAGAGTCCCACTATCCCTGCACTTAAAGAACCTTTCCCTGCAACAGCAAATATAGCTGAAAAGAGAACAATACAGTTGCCAACAAATTCGAGACGTACAGCCAGCCACCTAAGAGAGATGAACGCAATGATTAGGATATTATCAGTACATATCAGTGGATGAACACTTTTATATTTAATATTATATCCCTTGTGCTAACCTGTTCGAGACAATGTTGGGATAATATGCCATTTGGTTCAAATCTACTATCTCCTCGTTCTGCAATATGAAGCTCTTTTGCCGTGAATAAGCTCGTATAGTACTTGTACCTGATGGAGGAAATGGTAAATTAGAAAACCTTACCTAAAGAATAATCTAAATTGAATAATAAGGAGTTCAGTAACTTTGAACATTGTAGCTGTTACCTGTTATAGACTCTCCAAAATGAGAATATATAGGGGATCGACTGACCGACTCCAATCTTTTGAGCTGACGTGAAGTACGTACATAGAATCTCTGTAGGAAAGTTTATGGTTGAATATGTAGCCCAGGTTCCATAAATTATGTACTAACTATTCATCTGCCTTACCTGTACAAAGTAATAAGCAATCAGAAGAGGTACCAGAACTGCAGAAAACACAGGAGTGCTGTAAATGATGACGAAAAAGCTTGCTATGGTTTGGAAAAAGGTGCCCAGGAACATTTGGAAGCTTCGAGGGATAACTTCATCAATCAGGTATATATCTTTGCTATAAAAAGAATTCAATAGAAATAATATCAATCCATAAAGAACAAGAAAAAAATGAGGAATTCGTTATTTTATCTTTAATATACTTCATTCAACAAGTTACCGTACTATTTTTTCATGACAATAGATATGTTAAAAACTGTACTAAAGTATTATAATGGATCATCACTCACCTGAATCTATTCACAATACGTCCAAGAGGGGTAGTGTCAAAAAATGACATTGGAGCACGCATTATTCTTTTCAGCATTTGGTTGTGCAAAAGTTTAGCTGCAACCACAGATCCAAATGATATTGTGAATGCAGACATCATAACAGTAAGACCTTATGATAAAAATAAAAAAATAAAAGTGTAGTCATTTGAGCATTAGTTTGTTGGCTACTCAACTTGTGACTAAACACTCACCTTGGGCTATTCCCACTGCACCATACACTGCCAGGCGAAGAGTTGTCTTCTGCTGTGTGCCATTTACCACAGGATCGTCACTCCAATCTACATAATGCAATATTTGTTCGTAAGTAGACTCGAAATCATGTAATATCAACTCCCAAGGTGGAAAATCATTACTATTCTACAACTAAAAACAATGATATGGAAAAGAACTCAAGAAAATAGAAATTAATTATATGTAGTGTATTAGCTGATTACAAAAAAAAGAACCTTCAATTGCTTACCAGAAAGCCAAATGTTTGAATACACTTGCAAAGCATTCGAGAGGATATAGATAAGGCATATAACAACGCACACCGTTACTCCGATTGCCCGAGCATAAGAAACGAACACTGACATTTTCACCTATTCAAAAAAATACCTTTATGAAATTAGGAAAACTGATGGAAGAATCTAACCAAGCATGACTAACTAGCCTAGACCAAATAGATATACTTTAGCATATCAAGCTTGAAGATTATCAAGAAAGCTGTGAGTAAGGCATTATTATTATGATGACCCTATTGTACTTCACATAAACATTCAAATAATTAAAGATACAGAAATGGATACAACAAAATAATTAAAATACTTCCTCAGGAAAACCTAGCCTCCAACCTCATAGTATGTCCCATAAAATCTTTAAGATATTTGCTCACATTTCCAGTTTCTGTAAATTCCTTTTGTATAAGTTGATCACCAGCATTGTTTTTCTTTGGAATCTCACAGTTTCGTTCTTTTTCTGCCTTCTTCAGGGGAATGTGTTTACAAATTGGGGCGTTGACTTTTGTGTGATCTCGACTCAGTTGCCTAGTTTAAAATCAAACAAAATTGTTATATGAACTTAATTAGTTAGTTAGTAAGTAATGTTAAACAACTGTTTCGTATGTGGAATAATTTGTACCGATTTTGTTGTGGTATAACACATATAATTAACTTCACCTCAAAAACTGTCTCTTTGCATCGCTTGGAGCATCAGTGTCCGGCTCGTCGGGAATGGGATCATCTTTGTTGATCGCAAACATATCAGGACTTACAGAAAGAACTGGAAGGAGGAAATTAGAATATTGACTTCAAACCAATAACAAAATAGACAAAAATCAAAAGTATATTCAAATAACAAACATAGAAAAATAATACAAATATCATCCTGGTATTTCCAATATACTAGCTGGTCAGATATTACTACTGTAATTGTAAATTTTTAACCTGATGGGGTATCGTCTTCCTCTTCTGACACTTTTTCGTCTTCGGCTTGAGCATAGTTTCGTAAAAACTCAGCAAATGCTCCGTTCTTTTCAAGAAGTTGATAGTAGTCACCAACCTGCAAAGTTTTGACACAATTGTTTAACAACAAGATTAAGTATGGGAGAACAGATATTTGATTACTCACTTGATTACTTTTGATTAAAATACTCTTGTAATAGCATATACTAATAGATAAAACTTCTTTTCCACTAGGCATAATCCATATATATCATTGAATATTATGTTTGAATTTACCTCCGAAATTCTTCCTTCACTTAACACAATGATTTTATCAACTTGAGGAAGAAATGCAACACCATGAGTAACAAGCAGCCTTGTCTAAAAAGAAAGAAGATGATTAGTTATGGTATGATATTATGTGTAGCATTTAGCATAATATTACAGCAATTTATAGCAACAACAGTAATATGAATACCTTTCCCTTAAGATATCCTTGCGGCCCAAGGACATTATCAAAGATGTTCTTTCCAACATGTGCATCAACAGCACTGAGGGGATCATCAAATAAATATACCTATATGATGAAGATATTAATTAGTTGAAATAAACGACATCACTTCCTTTATTTACAAGGTTCTGTTAACGAGGTTTTGAAATTACGAGTATTTTGCTCTTTAATCTCATTAAGTTCGTAAGCGTCAAATAATACAGAAACCGTAGCCAATAGGCCTGTACCTGAGACCAGAGAAGTGTTTTGATTCTTTATACGAACAATTATTAGAATATTGATAACTTATCAATCATACCTCAGCATCTTGATACACCGCTCTGGCAACAGATACTCTTTGCTTCTGTCCACCCGATAGGTTTATGCCCTAGAAAAATCAAGACAAAACTCTGAACCATAAGCATTTGCCATCGTAAGTTTCGGACACCTAACTTAAGGTTTAGTGGATAACAATGACAATATAGATAAATGAGAGAAATAATATAGTGAATCATACAACAAATTCATACTTTTTCACCAATTTCAGTCATATCACCACCTGGCAGCATTTCAAAGTCCGGCTTTAACTCACATGCTTCAATAATGTTTTGGTACTTGCAAGGTTCGAACTGCTTTTGAAAAAGGATGTTGTCTTTCACTGTAGCATTCTGTATCCATGCTTGTTGTGAAACATAGGCAACGGAGCCCTAAAGTAGTCAATGATAATTAGAAGTTATAGACAAGTTTCTGAATTACTCAATATATCATATGCGTGGCTTCTCACCCTAACTTTAACATAACCATTGTTCTTTTCCATGTCACCTAACAAAGATGATATCAAAGAGGACTTCCCACTTCCAACTTGGCCGACGATTGCTACGAGCTTGCCATCCTCCACTTGCATACTGATACTGTTACAAAAAGATGGATAGTTGAATTCTTAAGCGCATGTACATTTCACGCTTGATTTCATGGAAAAATTGGGCATTGAAAATTTAAAAGTTTAGATTCTCGCTCAGGTGTTGAAAATAGCTTCAGATCTCACTGAAAAATGTACTATACATATACCGATAATGATATGATAGCGCGAGAACAATAAACGGACATAATGAAAAATGTGTATTGATTCAGACTTTGAACAATTCATAGTTCATAAGAGCTCTCACTCTCTAAGGGTCGAGCTAGCATCCTTCTCCCATGAAAATGTTCCATGTTCTATCACAATTCTAGGACCGCCAGTACTGCTGCGATCTACGCTGTCAAAGTCTATCTCATCGTTGCTCAAAAATTTCTCCAAGCGCTTCAGACTCACACTTGCCTGTTTATAAAAAAGTACATGTTTTTTTTTCAAGATTACCGATATTAAAGGTAACTGTGGTGACCACGACACTCAATATTAGGTCTCAGCAGTATTATGAATTTGCATTAAGATACTTACTTGAACCATTGCAGAGATGACGTAAGGCACCACCGACATAGGGAATCGCAGGATGTTAAATAGTGACAAGGAAACAAAAGCTGTTTTGGCATCCAACACATGGTCTTTATCAGCCAATACATAAACTGCAAATGATGTCAGGGATACCTGAAAAAACAAATAGTTCTGAATTATACTTTTGATGTACTCGTAGTTTAATCTAAAAAAATACACACTATACCAATACTTACCAAAAAAGGTGCACATATCCAAGTAAACGAGCCACCTGCATTTAAGTAAGCCGAATTCCGTAGAACTTGCAATTCGTCATTTCGGATTCCCATGACTTTTTTCTAACGGGAAAAACATGCGATTGTTTATATTGACGCTTATATGCTGGTGCATATTAACTAGGCAGCTGTAATATCAACTTACAACAAATGAAGATTCCCAAGCATACAGCTTAAGAACTTTTATTCCATTCAAGATCTCATTCATCAACTTCAGTCTACTGTCTTTAAACTTCATCTGTTTAACCTGGATTAGAAACATTGTGAATTGAACTCTACATGAAGCAGAACTTTATGTACATTAACGAAATCTTAAAATTCTTGTTAAATGAACCAACCTGAAACTTTCGTGAAATACTGGCAAACACTGCATTGAGTGGAGTAAGAAGAATCATGATGGCAAGTCCAGCCAGCACGGATGGCCCAAGAACATTCCACAGAAAGTAAATGGCCAAAATGATTTGCAAAGGACCTTTATGTTAAAATAAACTTTAGGAATGTAGAAATTTTCTTTAGCGATTTCAATGTACGATGGAAAGAATTTTTTTCAATTATATTGTCAATAGCAGATATATAATAATTATGTTGTGGTTTAGTAGTGATTTTTATACCCACCATTGCCAAGGGTAGGATGTTTATTGAACAATATGATGTGTATGTGTTTGTCCGAAGCTTAGGCTTAATCAAGTCAAATCATATACACTAGAAAAATTCAATGGATTTTGTAAGACAAATCTACAACAATTTAAATGGGGGAACATACCAGACCACAGCATACTAACATAAGATGTTAGATCCATTAAACGCTGAGCATCGACCGACATCAAGTTGACCATTTCTCCCACTGTACTTGATTTCCGCGCATCATTTGACAAAAGTAAAGCCTTTTGAATAGGTAGAAATTAGAATGTTAAAAAAAATGCAAGGCAATGAAAGCCAAAAAAAAATCTACCTTTCTGTAAATCGCTGATATAATGGCAGAACGTAAACGCATTCCAGTCACAAAAGAAATGTGAAAATATTGATGCAAGAGTAAACTCTGTACAGCCGCAATAAGGAAAAGAAACACAGCGAGAGCATATCCTTGCCATACAGGTGCTACCGGGTCCGAAGTGTAGGTGATAAGCATGCTGAAAAAAGGGAGATGTGGTTAGAGCTCGCGTAGTGAATAAACAAGATAAGGATTATTATTTCAATCGACACTACCTCAATAGCTGTGGGCTGACAAAGGCCAAAAGATCTTGAAGAAGCTTGAAAAGCGCTCCCAACATGAAATATGGACCAAATGTCTTGAGTAGAGATCGAAACAATCGAGGTTTCTTGGTTTCACCTGGTTCACCTAAAAACAAATTGTGTAGGATGAATTATAATACTTCTACCTGATTTTATACAATTGTACAAAATCAATATGTTATTTGCAAGATGAGTTACCTAGCTCATCCGTATTAACACGATGCAGTAATGTTATGGGTATGACATCATCAATCCTTCATTATCAACATATCTGGTGATCAGGAAATGAGTATGCGTGCAGTATATGATAACTAGACTCTTTGTATATGTATTGGTATTTGTTGTAAACTACACAGTGATATATCAGTTTTCAAATGAATGCTACTTCCTTTATTCACAAAACAAAAGTTCACCTCTGTACACATAATTCCTTTTTAAAATGAAATAAGATACACCATGCAGTGATTGATGTAGGTAGCTTGATAGTGATTTATTGGTCAACATCTACCCACTGGTTTGAATTGGATTGATTAAGCTGATAGTAAGCAATCAGAGCTCTCAAATAAAAATTTAGAATTGGACATTAAGCACCACAAACTAACAATATATTCCCCATTCTCTATTTATTGATATTTTAGGCTGTTTCGTTATTCTGCTACAGAGACAAGTGGTGAATTGAAGAAGTGATGTGTAATAAAGTAGAATAATGTATATATTTGGAGAGTTTCTATATATTATGTTTGTCGTTCATGGCAATTTATTGATGTAGATGTCAAGGGAAATGGTAAGATTGTGTAGCTCTAAAATCCATCATGGCTTAAAAGCATGTATACCTGATGGCTGACGGATCAAAACCTCCTCATCTCCGAAATCCATGTCATCACTTTCAGTAGCAGTGGATGAATATCGTTGTCTGGATGAAGCGATTAGAGTTACAAAACAATGATGTGAATACGTAATTCAAACAAAATAAAATAAAATTAACTTCTTCCATTGAGGTTTTTTATACAACGAAATAAGCAGAATTAACTTGACTGGAAAATATAGCAGTAGATATGGTAGGGTTTAAGTTAAAAAGCATTGCAAAGTAGAAATTACATTCAAGTAGTATCAGTACCTATGTCTACGCTGTTTCCGACTGTAGTTACGCAGAAATTGTCTCACTACCACGCCAGCCTCATCTTGCCTGTTGAGCTCCCACAAGTCAGTAGTTTCAAGTGGTCGTTTGTAGCCCACAAAAACCATGCTAAATACATATCAAAACAAAATTAACTTCAAATAAAATAACAGCTGCATTCAGCAATGGTAACTTTGAACTATTACCGAAAATTTACCTAGTAAACCACCAAAATGTGATGCGAGACAAAAACGTGGCAGCCTGTTCCGGGGATTTCTTCCTTTGTTCGTTTTTTTCTCCGACTAGGAACTGGCCATCATGATCATCATTGATGAGTGGGACCCTACCCTCGTCACCAACGACCGGTGTAGAATCAGAAAACCAGCACAAAATAAAGTTCACCCATACCATTCCATATGAGATGAAGAAAGTGATGCACCAGAGTAGTTCGTGCATAGATAGAGCCTGTCAAAATGGAATGCGAGAAATGTTCATTACAATATATTTGTCTAATTCATGCTTTGTATTAACACTGTATTAACGGTGTTAAGTAAATTATATATATATACAGTCAAACTTCGATACTATGCCACCCTTTGGGACCGAGAGAAAGTGGCATAGTAGCGAGAGTGGCATAGTAACAAGGGTTTGTAAAAACAGCCTTGTGACATGACAATGTAATGCCACGTTGTGTTGTACGATTATAATTTACATGTATTACAGTATAAAGTACAGTGCAGTAGTTTCGAATTCTAAAGTTTGTTTCAGATTCAGAAATTAGCTCACAATGTCAATTCAAAAGCGCAAGCGAACCGACTTGCGACATGCGCCAGCTGACGATTCCTCAGAGTTTTGTGCTGAGCTACAGTAGATAACTTGAGAGAACACATTACATGCACATACATATACTTTTGCCGATTCACAGCCTTTTAATCGTTTCGTTCGTAGCGTTTATTGTTTCGTTAATACAGCAATACTGTACCTCATGTGGCATAGTAGCGAGGGTAAGGGGTGGCATAGTGAATATATTTTCTATTGAATTTAGTTGGTGACGATCAAAAGTGGTATAGTAGCGAGGGTGGCATAGTAGCGAGGTGGCATAGTATCAAAGTTTGACTGTATTGATGAAAAATACTTTAACGGATAGATAGCCATGATCTATTGTTTCCATTTTTTTTTAGATAATTTAGTATAGTACAGTACTAGATTTTAACAGACAAGTGCTTTTAAATGCCAGTAATACAAAGCATAAAGTGAGTAGAATAATCAATTAAAATAGAAAAATAGTGTTTACCGATAGGTGTGTTGAATGTATTTTAAAACTGACAATGACATGCTCTATTTACTGAACTATGATTCAACACACCTAAACTTATATGGTTAGGGAATTTGTGGAGATTTCACATGCTCATACATGACATGACATCATAGCATTGGAGTGTAGGAATTTCTCTACAAGCAAATTTTTGTTGTGGGCAGAATTGCACCATACCAAAGCAATATTTACCAGCTTGCCAGTATTATTAATCCGGTCTTGCTTTGCTACACAATAAATAAGCAATCAGCTTTCAACATCGATTCTATTTAAGGTAGCACGACAACCAACTGACCGAGGCGTTATTTACAATAGACCGGGATTCAGATAAGAGAACATTCACTGTTTGCTCAATAGAGTGTTTACTATCTCAAGTTTTATGCTAGAGTAATGAAATATGTGCGGTAGATTTAGGCTAATCATTTACTGCTTTTGGCCATACACTAAAACAAATTATAGTTTCTAGAATTAAATACAGTATTGAACTTTTAATACCAAATAATAATCTAATAATCCGGAATTACTATCATAAGATTTTGAATGCCATTACATACCTTCACAAATTCCCTTTCTTTAGATGTATAACTTACTAGAAGTGGCTCATTATAATCTACAAACTATAGCATGTGTATTGAGATCTTAGTTGGAAACAATGTTCAATGTCTGCATCTGCAGATGCATTGGAAATAGCAGTGTATGTATGCCTAGCTAAAAAAATTCAGTGAGGCATGCGGTTGCTAGTTTTAGGATTGTAATTCGCAAAATCCTCTTGACTTAGAACATGTGAAAATCTTCGATAATTTGATACTTATTTTATATTACTATACCAAAACAAACATGGTAGATAAGAAAGAATGAAAAGAAAGGCTGGCATAAAGCTAACACTAATCAAAGATCAACAACATGAAATACAAGAACTTTTTTTAATTCTCACCATAAAACATGACCTCACAAAGTTAAATATTAGTAATCCACTTACCTCATCTTTCATAAGTAACTGTACTTCTTCCTTAAATGGTATTATCCACAAGAGAACGTAAAGAAACCAATACACGGTCAAGAGTCCAGATGATCTGATACCTTTGTTACGTTCATAAAGAATAGCAAAGATAGCATAGCCCTGAAAATAAAATCGATGGTTTTTTTTCATATTCTAGTTGTAATTTGAGCTGTATTACAGGCACACATCACAAACTACATAATAAACATGGAAACCATGACAAACAGAAACCTCTAAATGTTCACAATGAACTAAATTATACAAAAAAGATTTACAAGTCAGAATTTAAGATTAAACCAACTGAAACAGTTTGAAGTTTACAAACCATAGAAAGCCCAAGTATGGCAGGTGAGACAAGATCAACCAAGTGAGCATTCGAGTCCTTGGTCCATTCCCAAACGCTATAAAACATTCTGCTCCAAGCCATTACCAATAGCAGAAAAGTAGCAATCTATAAACAGTAAAATAATGAAGCATTTGAATACCTTAAACTATTCAATTAATTGAAATACAAATTTATAGCATGGACTGCATGAAATTTCAACTTCATTGCAAACTAATTTTACGAGTATCCTTGAAATGTTTTAGATGAGATCAGACATGAGATGGTATAGAATGATTATTAGGTTCTGATACGACTGTATCAGCTCCATGTCGCAGGATCATCAAGTAAAAATTATTAAGAAACTTACACATTTTCCAATAAGGAGCTTGGAGGTTGGAATAGGATTTTTCACGAGCCAATGTAGATAAATGAAATAAGGTATCGACACAAGAAAGAGATAAGCAGCTGGTGTAAGATCAATCACCAGCTCGATGAAACAGTTGCTCAAATTTGGATCAGTTGTGTTCAAGGTTTGTTGGGGGTCCTGTATATAAATTTGAATTTGAGAACTTTGAAAAAAAACTTGAAAACCAGATATTCTATCACACAGTTGTTGATAAGTCTATGTTCTATTCTAGATGCTGAGCAAATTACTTACATTACACTATCACATAAAACATTAGCCCGATATTAACACGTACACACATGGTTTCAATCGTGTAATAAGCATTACAAAATTTCAAAATAGCTGATGTACTGCGTGTATATTACAATCGAAACTGTCCTATGTTTCGTTATGTTGTAATGACTTAATTCAGTAATTCACTGTGTTTAATCTAAGTATAAATATTATAGGATATAAGAAATAATACATACAAAAAACACTTCTCCACAGAAGTCGTTGATTCCCATGATTACAGTGATTCAGCAGTCAAAGTAGACTCAATACTGCTCACTGCAAATGTAATTTGTAGTCCGTACTAAGATGATAACTACGCTTGAACTGGAAGAGAATAGATTGAAAAGGTGATCGATATTGGACTACTCTGTGATATTTACATTGCGACACTCCTTTATGTTAAATAAAAAAATGAAGCTTCAATATTACTGCTGAGTCATATTGGTTGCACCTATCCTGTGTAACACCTTTCTAGGATGTGTCTCAAGTTGAAGCAGGTAATTTATAATGTGATTTGTGATGTATAATATTTATATTGTGATTTTAATTAGTTTTTATTATTTATATATACAGTATATAGTAAAATAGTACTAGTATTACCATCGAACCATCGAAGTCATTTGCAAGAATGGTCGCTCGAATTCCTCTAGCGAAATCAAATTCGGGAAATCCCCGTTCTTATACAACGCCGGTTTACAATTGCATGACGTGGCTATATTACTACAAATTTGAAACGTATTGCATTTCGTGCTGACTGCATATCACATTGTATTGAAATAACAACAAAATTAAGACTATATGATACAAGTAGACAATGAGGCTCCTATTGTACGCTTTATTAGTATTATCTGTATTAATATTTTACACAAATGCTACCCTTTCGAAACAAAAGAAGAGTAAAGAAAAGAAAAAGAAGGTTGTTGTTATTGTGATAACAAGGTAATGTACAATTGGGGATAAGTTTTATGAAATTCTTCCCAGGAGTCTCCTCAAAGATATAATGTACTGGAGAGGGGACTAATATCTGAGGAAGTTACCGCAACTGACATCACCAACAATCATGACAAATACTGCGAGAGAGAGAAAGACCAGCGCAATTTTGATACTGGGGAAACACTGGCTTACGTCACTCCAGTAGGTCCAATATTTAGGTATCACAGAGTTAAGGGTCTGAATTTGAAACCTTGATGGTACATCAAACTATCACCAACCCTAAATCAATCCCAAATCAACATGTACAATGTTATCAAAGTAGAGATTTGAATCGGACGGTTATTTAACATTTCAATAATTTTGCATTTGGGCATTGACTTTGTGATACTCCAATAGTCCCTCCAACATTAGCAGTTAATTGATGTATATCATGTTCCTGACAATAGTGGAATAGCCACGGCTATGAAATTGCCAAAACATTTGGAAAGTTCAGTATGGTGTCTCCAGTTTGGTTCCAAATCAAACGAAAACAGCGGGGAATGTATAACCTGAAAGGGACACATGATATTGATAAAGGTAACAAGTCAATATATATACACTAAGTACATACTTTGTTTCGTTTGGAAATAATAAAAAATATTTTGTAGCATGGCTAAGAGAACTGCGGCGAAAGAGCAATCCTCCGAAAATAAGTATGAATTAAAATGTGCAATGATTAGACTTCAACTAGAATGCTATTACAGAATTATTTTCCAGTCCCGCGTGTCATTTTTGATGGCTGGACTGATGAAGATTACAAGTCATTATTCCAAAGTGAAGATGAAATAGAAAGGATGACCAACACAATCATTAATGAGCTGACAACGAATGATATGCATGGAGCAGTTATTGAGATATGGAGTCAAGCAGGAAATACATATCCAAAGTTAGAATGCTACATATTATTTTAGGGAACTTCATCACATCGCTGAAGTTCCGAATTCATTTGAAAACTAAAACATGTGAATTATCACAATAACAATGTTTTCTCAGAGAAGTTATTCACGTTATGAAGCACATGGGAGAAATTTTTCATGACAAAGATCTCATCATTATACTTGTTATTCCACCAGGCTTGAACAAAGGGTAAAAAATTATATCAGTGCATAACAGTTGCAGTGCTTTAATTGCAATGTTTGATATATATATTTTGACAGGGGAAAACTTGGAAGCACCTTCCTAGACACAGAGCTAGCCGAGCTAGCACCCGTCGTTGATTATTTTAGTCTCATGACTTATGATTTTGCGGCACTTTCTGGCCATGCCGGACCGTCAGCACCATTGCCGTGGATAAAGTCATGCATCACAGCTATAGATCCGGATATGAAGCACAGGAAAAAGATTTTGATGGGACTCAACTTCTATGGAAGCATGTTCACTTCTAAGGGCTCATCACCTATTCTGGGCAACCAGTATGTCTGGCATTTAACAATTAAATTGTATGTGGAGATATTAGCAATGAAAAATGATGCACATTTTTTTGTTCCAGATACCTGGAATTTCTTAAACTGTACTCTCCAGAAATAGCATGGGAGAAATCTGCATCAGAGCATTATAGTCAGTTCGGAGATGAAGTCTCTGGAAAGGGACTGGTCTTCTTCCCATCATTAAAGGTACACGAATGAAATAATAAATGGCATGATCATTGAAATATTGTAATGAGCTATTATTTTCTTCTCTGCTTTCAGTCAATCAATGACAGAATCAAACTAGCCCAAGAGATGGGTACTGGGCTCTCCATATGGGAAATTGGTCAAGGACTAGATTATTTTTATGACTTATTGTGAAATGCAATATCCTGCTGACCTATTTCAGGGAGTCATGTGAAGTTCAGTAAGCAACAGAAATCTTCACTGTTCTCCATATTTTCTTATATGTGGTGCACTATTTCCAATTTTAAAAAGTAATAAAAATCAAACGTCGCTTATATATACAATTATCATGCAAAACAAAAAAGCAAGCAGTTACAGGTCGAATAAAGTTATGCAACTCCATTAAAAAATAGTGTACGTTCAATACCATGATAAATAATAGATGAGATAGGTTGGTACTTCCTCTTATGTAAGAAACCCAATGCAAATTGATTTCATTCAACAACATAACATTCAATATGTAAGATCGAAAACTTGAGTGGATGGAGCAAGATATGTAACTGCTTGAAAATAAATTGAAATGCTTATCTGAAGTGTAGTTTTGTCATTTGAAAATTAAGTATTCACTTTGTTCTTTGTCTTCTCAAGTCATAGTAATCTGATGGAATGGTGTCTGAAAAGTAATTAATGTTAGTAATAATTTGCATAATATAAAATTGAATATCAACAAACTTGCTATAATTTATGTTAGGTCTGATAGCAATCTATAATATGTCAGATATAGTCAAATCTCAAATCTGTAAATATAAAGAATATTACCATTGCACACATAGAGAAGGTTGGACCAAATTACTTTTTCTTGGGAAAAGCAAAATACTCCGAGGCGACCCCCAGACATTGTTTTGTCAATCAAAACACCAGAGTCTGTCACCTGAAAATAAAAATAGTATGTATTTTAGAAACATTGCTGAACTAAGTCAAATATGTCATTTCAAAGATTATTATCCCACTTTATCTATTCCTTTGTACATTGTCAACCGGATATACCCAATTGCTGGTCTGTGCATCAATTTCCATCTGTAGGCAGTTCTATCTTCCCATCCTTTATTAGTCGAGTCACTCCAAAGTAGTTTAACTTCATCATCCGTGTCTCCTGTTTCCCACAATGCATTTCTCAACATTTTCCCTGGCCCAGTTTTTGATTTCACAGCCTGAAATTTAAATGGGGTATAGAAATAACTAATATTGGTGATTATAAAGGGAATAATAAAGAATATAACTTAATATTCTTTGCTATAAGGTAAGAATTTCTTTTGACATCGAGGGTAAGCAATATTTTATGATATCAATAACATTTCCTTCAACATGTAAGGACATCAGATACCTCAACATTGATATGACGATAATTCAAAACAGTTTACTAATATCAGTGCTGTATAGTGTATACTAACCTTAATCTGTATCCCTGGTTGAGCAACAGCTCTGAAAGGTGAAGTTTGCCAATAAGTTTGCTCAGCCTGCTTCCACATCACAGTATAAAAGCTGCTACTGTCCTAATAATGACAATCATTATACATTTTGTAAGGTATATGCAAGATATGAATTGATTTCACACCTTAACATAAACGTATCAATGTTAAGTATTACTTGATATCCAAAAATAAAACCAGCGTAATCATCATCCGTTTTAGTGTTGACAAAGAATGTTCCGGTGAAGTCAAGACCATTAAATGCAGTGAAACCAACAGCTAGTCCTGGATCACTGTTCATTGTCTGCACTATTTCTTGTCCCTGTTAAAATAAATGAATTTATAACTTTAACTGAAAGTTGAGAGACTAGGCTGCAATAAATAAACCCCAATCATGCCATCCCTTCATAGTTTGCTTAATTCTGGCATGACTGTTATAATAAAAGTAAGAGAAAAGACAAGAAAATAAGAATTGGCTTTTACAATGCTAACAATTGTGACTGGAATTTGTTATTTCACCGATGTTTTCAATAATTACAATAATCCTACCTGATTTTGTACTAGCCAATGCGGATCAATTTGTGCATCACCCAGAGGGTCTAATATAACTGGCTGGAAGAGCCTGAAATCAGTCTTGTGAACTTGTGAATTTTCTGGACAGACATCAAAGCGATCAGGTACTTTGTCGAAGTCGAAATCATCTTCACATGCATCACCAATTCCATTCGCTGAAAATTGAGCAAGGAAAATATTAGATTATCATATTCGGAAGACAGTATTATTTTCAAATATAAAAAAATCAATCTTTCAGGTGCAGCTATATCATTTGAGAATGGAAAATATATAATAACATTTTCTTACAATTACTATCAAGCTGATCATAGTTTGATACAAGCCTACAATTGTCTGGTCCAGGGAATTCGAAATCAGGAACACCGTCTCCATCATCATCAGTGTCACATTCATCACCTGAAACAAAATAGAACTGATTAATGATTCAAGTCAATCAAAGAATAAAAAGGTGTGACAAAAAGAACAGCATGCACTCTTTAATGTTATTGTTGTGCAACTATTTAATTCACCTATTCCATCATTATCAGTATCAAGCTGTGCACTGTTGAGTTGTTTTGGACAGTTATCAATATCATCCTGAATGCCATCACCATCTTCATCCTAAAAAAAGGGTAATGTTTATATTTCCTCTTTACAAACGTGTGTTAAAAGATTTTGAGGTATTCACATTATTGCTGTCACAAAGATCTCCAATCATGTCATTATCATAATCATCTTGTCTGGGATTGGGCTTCTGTGGACAGTTGTCACATTCATCACCAACACCATCCTTGTCTCTGTCAGTCTGATGAGTGTTTGGAACTTTGATACAATTATCATGTAGATTTGGAATGCCTAATAATCAATAAAATGTTGCAAATTATCATGCATCATGTAAAGTTGTAAACTATACTACAGCAAAAATTGAAAATTTACCATCGCCATCAACGTCATCATCACAAGCATCACCGGTTCCATCCCCATCTACATCAGACTGATCAAAATTTGCAACCAAAATACAGTTATCACATGCATCACCAACACTATCTGCATCTGAGTTCCTTTGATTAATATTCACAACGTATGGGCAATTATCCTGTAAAATATGGTGAGTCGTGAATTGCTATAGTTGACATAGCACCATTAAATGAGACAACACCTACTTCGATATCAACTATGCTATCGTTGTCAGAATCTTCATCGCATGCGTCACCAAGTCCATCAGAATCAGCGTCTTCCTGTCCACTATTAGGTATGTTTCTACAATTGTCTATTGCGCATTTAGAATCAGAACAGGGAAGGGCATAGTCTGGATAACCATCAAGATCACTGTCTTCTCCGCAGATAAATCCATTTCCAGCTGTTCCAACACGACACTAAGCATGATATTATTGTATATGATTAATATCAGTTAGATTTATCCAGTTAGCATGAATATCAGGGCGGGGAAGAAATATATACAAATCCATTATCTAGATACTGATGAAAATTCATGGGCTTATGTAAGGATACCTTACCTGGCATGATGCACCGTTGCGTAGACTTTCGCAAGTTGCATTGACATGACAAGGATTTCGACGACCTCGATCACAATCTTGAGCGATTTTGCACCCAATTTCCTGGTCACCTTCATAGCCTTTCTTGCAAGGGCCACATTCGAATGATCCCTTGATGAATTTCGTAAGGTTAGTCAAGCTATCTTATACATGTACAGTACCTAGGTTTTCTAACAGACTTACAGGTAAATTATAACACAAAGAATTCTGTGTGCATTCTTGATTGGCAATAGCACATTCATTAATGTCTTCACAAGTTTGTCTAAAGACATAAAATGTTAAAAAAAACATGAATCAGTTTGCTAGGATAGTATACCACCGACAAGAATTTTATCAACCTGTTCTCAACAGCAAATTCGATACCAATTCCTTCGACACCACGTCCCTCGTAGCCAGGTGGACACGGACTGCAGCTGTAACCAGGTGCTGTGTTATGGCATTTAGTCAACGGAGAGCAAGGTTGAACTTCTGCACACTTGGGAAATGTAACGAAATAAATGTCAAACATCCCTCATTAAATAATAGGCTATAATAATTGCTTTTACACAGACCAGTACCGGACTTGAGTTATGCGAAATATGCAAACAATTTAACTTGTGTCATGGCCCGTACAGTATACTCTACACAGGTCCCGGAATATCCTAAAGCCGACACCGCGAAGACGATGTCGGTTATCTATTCAATTTCTCTTACTTCGTTAATGTCTTCACAAATTCTTCCGTTGCCTTTCATTCCAACTGTACAAGGCCCGCAATTAACTTCACCTCTACCTGCATCAATGCACTCGACGGATTCATGGCAAGGATTGTTCAGGTCGCAAGTTTCAACTGTAGGTTCCGGAATTCCTAAGCAAGATGGTCGCTCAGAGCTTATTTTCGTAAATTCATACATAATTCTACCCGTAAGATTATAAATGACATTTCTTACCACACGCTTGGCATTCTCTCATGACGTAGCTGAGCTTTTGCGTTTCTATAACCATTTCCCTGAGAGTGATGCTAAGTTCGTTCATAGTCTCAATCAGCTTTGGAAGTTCGTCCGACATTAGGGCGTCCACACTATTACCATTTTTTCTTGTACCACCTGTAATTACATGTCATGATATGGTATCGTTAAATAATTCTCGGTCTCTTTATATATATATATAACTAGCAGAGCCAGTTTTGGCGAAATTTTGGAACTTATTTACCAGCGTTTATATATTCATCGCCTTGAATCATACATCCATTTTCACTCAAGGCTTCGGTGATACCAGCGTCGTAAATGAGATGCAAGCTGTTTACTAACGAACTTTTTCCATCCAAGGAATTGGATCCGATTTGCAGCTTAATACAAAATAAGCAAAGTTTAGAAAATATGAAACATATAAGATCATGGAAGGATCGAGACAATGGTTAAACCTGCATCGGCGATGGAGAAACAGGTATCGAGGCGAATACTGGCGGAATTTTGGAGGCACTTTGTTTCAGTTGGCAGTTCACGTAGAATTCAACATCACTAAAAAGTTGTGCTGTATCACGAGAGGTGTGAATCTTTATTGTGAAACTATACAATCCTGCCTTCTGTAGTCCAACATTGGCAAACTTGACGGATGTTTGTCCACCGTATCGATTTACGTATTTTACAGTGGCTATTGAAAAAAAATATGGAATTTTATAAGTTTTATATGCCTACCGCACTTATTATTTAATAATACTCATTTTTATACTATTTGGGATTGTAGCCTACCCGAATTCAATCCTGGATTAACGAGAAATTCCAAGAAGACAGGTGGTGTCCGTCTCATCAAGGACAATCCCTGTCGCCTACGAGTCTCAGTTCCTTTCATAGCGAAAACTGACGATAGAGAAAGCTCCGTGACCTAAGGTGATAATGTAATCAGCAGGTAGTAGAGGTACATACAGGTACAGAGGTAGATACGATTCTTATAGTTAAGAATAAAAAATTCACCTTCAAACCACCGACTAAAATAATATCATCGTAGCTTCGTGTAATATCTAAAATCTTCTGGGTGAATCCAAGTTGTTCCTTTGAGTGTAAATTAGATACTTCCAGCAAATTAATTTCTAAACATGAAATAAACGTTAAACAGGTATGTGGCTGCTAAGTCAAAAAAACGTTAGTCAAATAGATGGAATATAATAATACTCACTGCTCATTTTTTTCTTTGGTATTTCGTATGCGACTGCTGAAGAATGGTAGGACGTGAATAAAATTGCGATACAAAAAAGCAAGGATAAAGACATAGCAACATGTTTCATCATTCAGAAAAGTATACCGGTAAAACGTGTAAAACGAAATGTGTTCCCAAGGTTGCGTCCGCAGGAATAAGCTAACTTCTGTGTGTGAGAGCTATATATATATACAGTATAAGGGCTTTACCACGGTAAAAGATAGGGCAATTTTAATATTAACATTTTAGCGAGGATATGTTAGAAACAGAACAATGTCACATGATGATATATTACACACGCTGAGATATTGTTGCCAGCCAAACTTCATTTTCACCACGGTAATAATAAAGTGCGTGTCTGATGTTGCAAGTAACCCGCAGCTTAGTGCATTGTGGTAGTAAATTAAGACTGCGCAACTGTGCCAGACATGTTATTCTTCATCTACGTCTCCCGCAGGACTGTGAAATAAATCAGATGTTACGACATGTCCCGTTGATTTAAAATGTTCTTTTCGGGGTCATCCTTCTGATGAATAGTAAAACTGAAATGAACTAGAGCTTAGTAGGGTAACATCGAAATATCAACAGTAAGTTATTTATTTACCTTCAAATCTTTCCAGTATGCAAGCATGCAAATTTAATTTTTCAATCCAAAACATTGAATGTTTTAGCAAGGATTTAAGGCAAATTCTTTGTTGTTGAAGTTAAAACGAAGAAAAAGAGACGCTATATGTAATATGATACAGGCCCCCAAAACCACATAATTCACAGTATTTCAAGGGTTTGTGGATCATCCGATGGAATTTAGGAACTTAGGAACGATGAAGTAATTCAGTAAGGAGGATGTACATATTACTTTCATGTTGTTATTCAAAAATTCGACACAAATATTTTAAGTCAAAGCTAAAAGGAAGACAAGGAGAAGAGACGAGTATGTAATAAGAAAGGACCAAAATCTTCTGAAAATTGGTACCCAGATTTACTTGAGACATTGACCTA
Source organism: Halocynthia aurantium (assembly GCA_013436065.1). NCBI lineage: Eukaryota > Metazoa > Chordata > Ascidiacea > Stolidobranchia > Pyuridae > Halocynthia > Halocynthia aurantium. The sequence continues at coordinate 16,831 of QXVX01009665.1, read as the reverse complement.
ACTTGTTAAGTAGCTATTCAAAAGCATTTAGCAATAGGACATAGGATATAAAGAAATGAGAAACTGTTTCCGTTCACACTACATACCTGTCTATGGCATGGTTCATATGCAAAGTTAAAAACAACAAGTAATTTAATGAAAGTATTGTAACAATGTTCAGCTTTCTGAACAGCAAAAGCTGAACGTTTTTGTAACTGTGCTGAAAAAGATGTAAAATGATAAACAAGACAAACTGATCACATACTGTCAGTCAAGTGACACAAAAATATTATTTGAGAGACCTTTGCTCAAATTATCAATTCAACGAGTTAGATTTACGATTTTGATAAGCTTTGTTAATTGAGATCATTTAAATAATTTTAGATGTTCCTCAGCAAAACATTCAATACTCTTCCATGTTAGGCATGGTATACCCATGAAATGTCATCAAATAAAATCCCATAGAGTACATGCTCTTTTAAAAAGGAATCGCTAACATTTAAATACAAGACAATAGATGGGCCTAAATATCAACATACTATCAATTTATAACGAAAGAATCCGTATGCATCTCCAACTACCTACAGAATAACTTGTATATTTACATACTTTAGTTTCGCAAGTTTACAGTGCAAAAACCAAACGAACGTTATACACTCAACACTAATGAAAAATCGAAAGAATCTATGACAGAACTCACAATAAATTTAAGGTAGATATTTGTATCTACATTCAATAGTGCCACGCTGAACTCAAGCGACGATACTCGAATAGCTGAACTCGTCATTCTTCTTGCGGAACATGAGGATCATGGTAGCACAGAATCCAAGGAACTGAGAACAATAGAACAGTAAATAAGTCTAAATGCAACGATCATCTTCTAGTAATTATAAACTGTACTTACGATCAGGACAGTTAGGATAACCGCTGAATACTTCACCAGACCAAATGCAGCATCGAAAACAGTTTTGATTTCATCACTGCAAGCCTAAAAGTGGAAAGTTACAATTTCATCACCTGTATTACCTAATAATAATTATATCAGAAACTATGAATTAGCTTGAGATAGCGGAATAGCCCTCTACCCTTTCTCCATAAATAATAACCCCCAAAACATATTAAAAAAGGAATTATTTTGCCACTAAAGATAGAATGACTTTCATTGCTGTATCCTTAAACCTATCACAAATAAACGCCCAACTTTAAGAAACAATCTGTATAAGCAACAGTAATCACTTTTTGATATATCCATCCAGGATGTTTAATTGGTATGCGTTCCGGACAGCTTCCGTTTGTTGCAGTGATGTTACAGCACGATTCAGGGACATATCCCTTATTACCCCAGTTTGGGTAAGAGTTCCAGTCCGTGTAGTTGTCGTAGCCACAGCATTTTAGCTATAACACATAAAATAAAAGTGAATTTATCACAGGTGACATAGTACCATTGTGGAAAAATAATACAACTATTTATTATGCTAATACATATGTTTATCGGTATTAAAGTCTGCAAAAGTACCGTTTTCTGAATTTCATCAATGAATTTCACTGGATCAACATCAGGAGCCGCAGTTGTGACTGGCACAACAGCGGTAGTTGTGACTGGCACAACAGCGGTAGTGGCAGCCGTAGTATTGGGGGCTGCAGTGGTGGCCTCTGCCGAGGTGGTATTGGAAGCCGCCGTCGTGGTCTTCATTGCTGGTTCAGTAGTTGCGGATTTGGTACTAGTGGTGATAGTTGTAGTACCAGTAGTCGCAGGTTTGGGACTGGTACTGGTGGTAGTAGCTGTGGTACTAGTAGTTGTAGTTTTTCGACTGGTGGTGGTGGTGATAGTTGTAGTAGGGCCTCCAGCAGTGGTGGAATCATCAGATGCAATGGAAGCAAGGTCCACACTACGTGCACTGCGAAAATGCATCACTTTCTTGCCGCTGTACTTATAACTGCAATATCAATATTCACAGTTTTAACTTACAGTTGCAAAAATAGGCGCGGCAAATGTTCATTCACATATTCCAGAACTAAACTAATTATTTAAAACAACTGTAATCTGATATATTGATACATAGAATCTATCAGTAAAAATTGTTATTGCATTAAACTTCATTGCAATCATTCGATATGACAGAGTTACTTGAGAATTTGCAATGACCGGAGCATAAAAATATTCATAACGATATACTTATAGTATAAAAAATGATTAAAATGTTGTACAGTACAGTTGATGGGAATAAAATCAGAAAAGATGTCACGCAACGTTTCTAAAATTATCTCTCAAGAAAGCGTGGGCAGCAGAATGTCTTATGTGGTAGCAGGAAGTGCTAAGCATTTTTCATAATAAAAACAAACTACACAGAAACCACTAACCTAAAATTATATATTGCACTAGAGGCTACAGACACTGATAGCTCATGATTGGTTATGCCATTTCGTAATGCAGTCATACTAAATAATTTTATAATCCAGTATATTTCAATCTGCTGCAGAACAATTTCTAGAAAAATTACTTTCACAACTGTGAAACAGGAAAAATTACCTATAACTCTGGTTTTAATCAGTATTACAACAGGAAGACCTATAGATGACGCATGCATTCTATCGTGAATATAAGATAATGGATGAAAATGTTTACATTATTTCAATTTCAATGAAGTAATAAAGCGCATGTGATGGAATTTCACTCGCGGGATATTTCGTCACTCCAATAGTTCCTTCCTGAATTGTATTTGAATTAGTTTCTAATAATAACACTTGTGGTATGCAGCAAAGATTACAACCATATTTGAAAACCTTATTTCATTTTTTAGCGAAATGAAAATTGTGAGAAATCACAATGGTTCAAAAAGTTTCATAAAAAAATTGCTATATCAATTCAATGCTTTCTATTACGTCAATGTTCATCATCAATTTTTTTGTGGTAGCAGATATTCTATCTATTATCTACTTACTCGTTGAACTGTTGATTCACGAATGTTTCTGTATCATTCCATGCCTTATCTTGGCTCTGGTAGGCAGTCACCGTCACAAAAATCAGCAAACAGAGGGTTGTTACGATCACAAACGAGAACTGTGAAATGTTTAATAGAATTAGAGTAAATGCTACACTTTATCTGAAATCAGCACACTTTTGGTTTTGGATAATTGCATTAGAAGGTATACATTGTAGAACAAAAGTTTTTCATATCATTGAGTCTTTGACGTCGAGTTTATTTCGAGATTTTGATTTTATATGAACTATTAACATATAAAACGACGAAACATTGAAACTTAAAAATGAAGAAATACTTCAACTAACAAAAATTAGCAGCTGCCACTGCTGAATTCATTAATGATCATATGATCTTGGTGTGTGACACACAAGGCTAGGGTCCAAATCTAAATAAAGGGCGTTTCAACTGTATTGTAACCAAAGTAAATAAAGTGGAACAAAATTACCTGCTCTTCCTACACAGATAAAGATAGCTCAGAGACCTAACTATAAAGGTAAGCCTATACCTTACTTAAGTTTTTGATGGGGGTATTAAATATTATAATTTCAAGACAATGTAATGCAACATTGAAATATGGGCCATAGACAAACCAAATTGATCAAAATAACATGGGTTCTTACAATAGCCAGCAGCATTTTCTTCTCGGAGAAAGCCGCAGCGATACCGATCAATCCACATAGAAACAGCACACCAGCCGCTCCTAGAATTACTGCAGCAGGCTTGTTATCAACATGGTCCAAAACATTTGCATCTGTACTCAGGTAGCTGACACCAGCAAATACAAAGAATGCAGCACAGGCCTTGAGATCATGAGACATGTAACCATTTTTAATTAGACATAATGAGAGAGAAATTGCAATTACAATAACAACAGGCAGATATAAATGCTAAGTTAGGATTTATTCAGATAAACATACAAAAAATATATGACAGCGTGTATATTTGTCATTGAAGTAGCGTTAACATAAACACTGGCATATATCAGGAAATAAGCCACACAGAGACATATACAGGGTACATAATCGGATTGAAGACTTACCCAGAATAACACGTTGATTGTAAGCAAGATGCACTTGGATGTAACAGAACAAACACCCATTTTCAGTTCTTTAGTTAATCAAGGAAAGATACCTGTATAATAATGGCTGTATGCCACAGAAGATATAATTATTAATAACATGTAACCAAGCGTATATCGAAAAACGAGGTTAATTAGCTAAATCTGTCCATGTCAATATTTCCTGGTGCCTACGCAAGTAGGATCACAGAAATTTTAATTTTAATTTTATTGGCTGACACATTACTCAAGTATTGTTAACGTATAAAACGGTACCCACTGAACACCTTCAAATTTATTGAAGCAGCGTAGTTACAATAACTAGCCGGAAGCAGAACCAAATGTTGGGGTATCAAGATTGCAACACAGCCGAGTCAAATGACTGAGTCTCGTGACTTTTTGTTTCTATTGTCGCGTGGAGGCGCTAGAGATACAACTGTATTCGAATCCACATTCCTCATGATGATTTCAAAATAATTTGATGGTATCGTAGAATAGTATGAGTTAACGTTTTTTTAGTAATAACTCGTTGTGAAATTTGCATAAATTTACCTCTTTGAATTATAAACAGATATCGTCACAGAATAACTATCTTCTATGTGGTGTGACTATTATAGCATGGCTTTTCGTTTATTATTTGTACTTGTTGATACAGACCGGGTCGGTCAGTCCCCGCCTGGAGGATTCCTCGGGCAGTATGGACGTTTCAAGATAGTTTGACTTCCCAAGCATGTAATATTTTCTATACAGTATTTCATCATGCATCCGCTGCGTATTTTTTTAATGTATTATAGAATAATTCGCCTATGTGTAGTACAATAAACATAGACTAAAATTTCCGCAGTACATGTAGCATCATTTGTTTATTTTTCCATGACGTAATTGCTGTGTGATGTGATATTGTTTGTGCGTTATATTGTTTTTAATAAATTGAACTAAACTGGTTCTGTAGTTCATGTATTGTCTAGTATTATCTTTCCTTGCTTCCATCGGTTAACTATTTTTTTGACAGAACTAAAATCCTTGAAACAGAGTATTAGTACTTATGCTGTGTTAAACTTTACTTTCAGCTGAGTTGATATTTATATGGATTTGATGAGAAATTAGCTCTCTCTATAGGTGGACACTTTGACGTTGTCGTCGTTTCAAAGAATAACATGGGAGCTAAGGATTCAAAAATCGCGTTTCTCTCCAATGAAGATGCATCGAATAGAGGTAGTAATTATTTTGTACTTTGAGCACTCCCTTTAAATGTAGAACCTGATAAATTTCATGTCTAGTGAGGAATGCAACTACTATAACTAACCCTTGAACCAAACTGATTTGACATAACATACTCTACTGCTGTAGAGACACAGAATTTACTGAGATCCCAAGTGGTTTTTCAAAGCCTGGTTTGGAGTTTGATCAAGGTTCATTTAATTGCAGTGACAAAAGTGGAGTTGGCAAGACTGCAAGATGCATACAAACGAGCCTGCGCATTCTCTGGAGTTCTCCGAGAAATCACTTTCACAAGGGATGTTCTTGGTGATTTCATACCTCTCAAGTTATCTCAGGTTTGTGTGTGATTTAAACTTATTTTTGAGGCAAGCATTGATTTCTGTATATTTTTTTATTACACAGCGCATATTTGAGGTTATGTCTTCAAGCAGTCGAGGTATGACGCAGCGAGACCTCATTACCACACTGGTCTTGCTCACTAGAGGGAAACAAGAGGAGAGACTGAAGTGTATGTATTTCTAGGATATGTTTTGATTCAATGTTGGTATGTTATTAATTGTTACTTCTGCCTGGCAGTGATTTATGCAGTCTATTCCGACTACAATGGACAGTTTGTAACACGGAAAAGTATGGCTCACATGGTTATGACTTGCGAAGGGACAGCATTACCTCACGCTGCTTTGAGCCTGTTCAAATCTGTAACTGAAAAATATATTAGATACATGTGTAGTGTTGCTCACAGACTTACTAAAGAATTGTTATTTACCAGAATGATCGAGCAACTTTTGAAGTGTTCTCGGAGTGGGTTAAACTTTACCCCAATATCACCACCGTCACTACATGGTTGTTGAATTCTCAAGGTGTAACTGTCAGCCTTACAGATAACACAGAGATGCCAAATTTTTATCAGACTTTGGCTGGAGTGACTCACTGTGAGTTGAAACTATATTTTCACTTGTGTATACTTCTTCAACGTATATAAAATATGGTATTTTCTGTTACAATTAAATTAGACCTGAAAATTTACCTTTCGATTTTCAGTGGAAGAGAGCCACATCATTGAACTCGAAAAACATTACTGGACATTGAAGTCTCAGTCTAAAACCGGGAGATTCGATTTACAAACATTCAAATCAATAGTGTGTCCGCCCTTGCCTGAATCCGTTGTAGAAGGTTGGTGCATTTTCATTTTGATTAGATTCTGTAAATATAAAGGAATATATTATTATTTTCTTGTTTACAGGTTTGTTCAAGGCATTTGATGAAAACGGTGACAACCACATCGACTTCAAAGAGATTTCCTGCGGAGTATCTGCGTGCTGTCGGGGTCCGCTAGCGGAAAGGCAGAAGTGTAATTTCTCAACCTTTTCCTTTAGCATAAACAGTGCTGTGGTGTCTATAAATAATGACTCAAGAAATTCAGAGTCTGATTCTAATACAAAAATGACTATCACTCTTGCTTATTTAGCTCTAACTTTGTATGGCTATGAAATTAATCAGAAGAAGTAATACTGGAATACTATTCCTTTTGTTATTACTGAAAAAGCTATCGATTCAGCCTCAACCCATATGAACATTTAACTGTTGTAATCAATTCCAAGTCGAAAGCCCAGTAATTATTTCACATGTTAACTGTATTTACAGTCTGTTTCAAAGTATTTGACAAGGACATGGATGGAAAACTCAATGAGAATGAACTAAAATCAATGGCTGTGTCGCTTCTAGAAGTAAAACGAATGTCGAGTAACAATACCATAGTAAAAATGAAGCAAAACCAAATAGCTGGTCCGAATGATGGACACACGCAAGGACATTCTTCGAACTTTACCAAAACTGCTGAATCACCAGTAGCATTTATCAGTTCAGAATCTGGAGTCAAGAAAGTTGCTGAATCCAAATTCTTTACTTCAAATTCTACATCAGAACAAGCCAAGACTGAAAGAGCATCACAGAAGATTGAGTACTCATCCAATGGAGCAACACAAAATTACAATGAAATCGTGGACGAAAAAGTTACACTTGTTGTATCCAGCGCACTGCAATACGCAGTGGACAAGGTATTGTTAACTGTGTTCTTAACTAACTCTGTTATATGGAAAATAGTGAAAACATTGCTTTGTCATTACAGGCTGGCTACCTTACTTTGGAGGAGTATCAAATGTGGGGAATGGACGATCCTTTGCCTAACCTTTTCCTAGACATCATCATTGAGATTTGTCATATAGTTCTTGGTCTTCGACCTTTGACTCCCAGTGAAGAAGGAGTTATTATTAGAGGATGGATGCAAAGGTTTAACATTAATCACTAGTCATTCTCACAACTTAAAATATGCCTTATGCATTTTGTGGTAAAGAATTTATCTTCCACATTAGGTCCAACAAGAGCACAGTGAAGGCTAGTGAAACATGGTATGTGGTTGCATCTGAATGGTGGAACAAGTGGAAGAGATATGTCACATATGATGTAAGTATTTGGAGTGATGAGATCCACTGTGTTTTAGTGTCTTTATAATATGATAAGAGGAGTATGTGTTGCCGTTTGAGATGTAGATTATGATAATTGATGGTAATTTCAGCCTATCCTCTCCCCATCATTGTCACGAAAGTGGGAACACGAAGCTCTTGAATGCGACGTCCTGGATCAGTCGCAATGCCATGACCGCTCTTCGTCTACTGATACAATTTCATCAGCAATTGAAGCATCTGAATCCATGGTGCACAGTGAGTGTTTTCATCGTCTTGAGTGTAGCAGTAACAGATTGATGACTTCTTAACAATATAATAGTTCTACCACACTGATCTTACTACTTTATGTAGTCTTTTTTCAATTTACCAATCTCCAATTTCTCAACAGAAAACATATCTAACCACAACCATAAGAAACACAACAAGCTGCATACTCCTGGCAAAAAGAAATCCAAATCGAAGGAGAGCATATGTACTGTTAGTGGTATTTCAACCGGCCCGGCATCTGCTGCATATCCCGGTCCTATAGATAATTCATCTATAATACAGGATGAGAATTCAAAGGTAATTTCTTCTTATTAGTGAAATAGGACATATCATTATCCAGCTTTCAAACCTTTCCAGGTGTCCACACTCACTGATGAAGGAGGTCGTATGAAAGATGTCATAGTGCACGGGGAAGATTTTGAGATTATTCCAGAGCCTGTTTGGAGAGCACTTCATCACTGGTAATGGTTAACTGAATACAATGAGTCGTTGGATCTTGTAACGTTGTTCGAAACTTTTCAGGTACGGAGGCCAGATCGTTTTACCACGCATAGTTCCGGCAGCGATAGACTCGGAAAAACCAGAGATTGAACTTTATCGAGTGCATGTCCTGTTGTTACGGCATCAGGTAAAATGAAATCTATTTTGCTATCAAATATTATGCATCCCACTGATAGATCTGGAACCAACTGTCTTCACTATATTGATGAAAGTTTGTTTGTTGCAGAATCCTCCTGCAAACTCTCAGCAGCAGCAAGCACAGTTTTTTCATGGTAACGGTACCTTGGCAGGGATGGGCAATGCTACGTTTGGCATGCTAAAGTCCTCATTGAATTACGTCATAGGTATGTTTTTTCCCAAATTTCATTTCTCCACTCATATTAATGTCAGGCTGACGAGTATTCACATTTGTTACACATCTCAAACAGGTGGTAATGCCTCTCCGCGAAGATATCTCGCATATCGGGCTACTTTCAGTCGTCGGCATACAATCAAGCAAGTTCAAACTTTTCTCGCTTACAGACTTCATATCCATTATGATAATGTGCAATTGTGGAACTACATCGATGAGGTGAACCTTAGTAATTGACTTATTGAACAATATCAAGCATTCCATATAAATCCTGTAGCTAATAGCCAGGGGCGTAGCCAGGAATTTTCAAAGGGGGGGGTTCTGAAATTTCTAATTGCCAAGTTAATTGGGGGTCGCCGTATAATGACGTGAATNACCTTGATGAATAAATAGAATTTTTTTTTTTAAAAAGGGGGGGGTTCTGACCCCCAAAACCCCCCCCCCTGGCTACGCCCCTGCTAATAGCATTCACCAATCACAGTATAATTATAAGCATAGGAACTAAGTGGGGGGGGGGGGAATATATTACTCTCTCATGGATAATGTCCCTTTAATTTAACGCCCATCATACATATTGAATTAAGACATATCTGATACGTATTACACATATTCATAACGGAAAGACAAACCCTATGCTTTAGAACAATGCATTCGTTATGGAAGAGGAGACAGCAACACTTGAAGATTTTGGTGTCAAAGACAACTCACAGATTTTGATAGAAGGTTTGTCTATGCCACACAATTATTCCCAGTGGTGTGAATACATCAATGGAGATTAAATTACGATAACATTTCTGCTTTTTTCAGTACGCAATGCCGACATGAGCTGGCCAGAGGAAATGTCACAGCTGGCGAAAAACAAAAGAAGCAAACCTAAGCAAGGTGACAAATTAATGGTTGATAACATTGATCAACTGTTTTCACTGCAATTTCATTGTCAACCTGACTGAAAATTTCATTTCCACGGATCAATACTAATAAAATAAATGTAAATCATGATGTAATTGTGAGCGGTGGTACGTAGATTGAATGAAATAGAACTAGAATAATTCAGGAACAGAATAAAATATGTTGCCCATATGGAGTAAATTACCCTTTGAAGCAATTGTCTCAGATAACAGAGGATTCGCATGTATTCCAATTAGTTCTGCAATACTCGTTGATGTTAAATCTGGTTTAACTGGAAGCAAAATCTGTAGTTTTTCACAAAAAATTTAATGTATTTACCATTTTTCTTGCCATACAGCAATTGAAAAAGGTGTCACTGGTCTGTCGAACATTGGCAATACTTGTTTCATGAATTCTGGACTTCAGTGCATCAGTAACACCCGCCCACTGACGACTTACTTCCGTTCGATGAAGCACTTGTATGAACTGAATAGAAGCAATCCATTAGGTACTTATTATAACTAGTTGTTCATTGTTCCAAGGATGATGAAGTTTTACATCCTTTAGCTTTAGCAAAACGTTTATTAATAAAATATCTCGCTTCGTGGCACAGTTATTATCAGAAAACCTTTATGAAATTAATAAATATTACCACAGTAAGATTGTGTAGCATGATGGAAATTGCTACATACAAAAAGACATCACTGGTTTAATCATAGGTTTATTTATACCAGGATTAGCATTGGACAAAAGAATTCTTCACCGACCTAGTATTAACTATATTGTTATTCTAATGTCGTGTTTTGATCTTCAGGTATGAAAGGTCACATTGCAAAGAGATATGGAGACCTTGTACAAGAATTGTGGAGTGGGAATAGCAGATCAATAGCTCCTCTTAAATTCAGGGTTGGTTACAAGGCTTTGTTTAAACACAGTATTATTCTATAGAAATTTAGAATATATATTTCATTACTTCTATGGGCTTTGTTTAGTGGACCATCAGCAAGTATGCGCCTCGATTCAACGGCTTCTCCCAACATGATTCCCAAGAACTCCTCGCTTTCCTCCTGGACGGACTGCATGAGGACCTCAACAGAGTGCAGGAAAAACCATATGTTGAGCTCAAAGACAGTGATGGAAGACCTGATGAAGAAGTAGCACAAGAAGTGAATGATTTACCTAATGTGTACACTTAAATCACATTGGCATAGTTACGCAAACAAACTTATTGATTCTAGTGTTTCTCACATAATATCTAAAATGTTTTACCAGGCTTGGGAGAATCACTTGATGAGAAACCAATCAATCATTGTTGATCTATTTCATGGCCAAATAAAATCACAGGTAGGTACTATCACAGCAACATCAAACAAAGTATTTATGGCACAGCTCATACAAGTCCATTGATATTGCTATGGTCAGAGGTCTGGCATTTCATAATAGTACACTAGTCTCTCGTGCCCATTTAAATTGCGTAAATTTCTGAGGTTCAAATAAATATCCTTCGGAGTGATATTCTTACATTTTTACAATAGCTTCTGGACAAAACATATAAGAATTGTGCTTCAGGAATTTTGAACGTCTTGTCAAATGTATTTAAAAAAAATTGCAGTAGCTGAGTTAAAGCCAAACATCACCCAACATGTTTGAGTTGTAGAGATTAAATGAACGTCAAAAAAATTGCAAAACACCTGACATTTTACACTGCACACTGTATCGATCCCATTCTTTAGCAAGTGACTATTCATGTTTAAATAGTCAATTGAAAGAATTCATAGTGAATATGGTAAAGCCCACTATTAGAGATATTGTGCATGCAAGTATAGTACATCTCATATTTAAGTAATGTTGTACTATTTTATATTTATACATACAGGTAATTTCTTATTTACTTGTAGTGGTGACTATTAAAATACACTCACTTACCTTATTATACAAAAAAAAATATTAATATTGCTCAATGTGTTCTAGTTACTATTCTATTGTATATTCAAGTACTACATATGTTCCGATTTTTCTTTTTTCATAGGTCAGATGTATGGAGTGTAATACTACGAGTGTTCGTTTTGACCCTTTTACTTTCCTATCTCTTCCTTTGCCAATGGACAATTCAATGTACCTTGATGTCATATGTGAGTATAACATTATACTAAAACAGAAAGAAACCTATATAAATTGTCACTCACCATTTCATTACTAATTCAGTGATAAAATTGGATGGTGAGAATCCGATACGGTACGGACTGCGCTTGAGCATGGAGAACAAGTACCACGAGGTTAGAACACAACTCTCCGAGTTGTCTGGGGTTAATGCTGAAAACTTGTTGCTGACTGAAGTGTTTGCTGCAAATATTAAAGTTGGTTGAACGAATATTGTTAAATTTAGAGTACCATATCATTGTAACATTCTTATTATAGGACTAGAAATACAGTTAGTTAATCAGTATAATAGTTTAAGTTGAAGCTATCCAGTGAACAAACTTAATTGAGGATTGTCGGTAAATTGTGTAAATACAATAATGCTAGATCCATTATATTGTAAATCATAGTTTGGAGCCCCAACAAATTATTCTGCTGAATATAAGTGAACCGTTAGAAAAACAAAAAGGCCTATTCTTTACACACAATTTTTCTTGACAGATTTTCATTTCGGACAACCAGAAGGTCCGAAACATGGCGAGTTCAAATTTGTACGCATTCGAAATACCGGCCCCACAAACAATTGTACTTGATGGCTCTGTGGTAATAAACAGAGATAAATTAAACTGCGCTGTAAATGGTGATGCGAAGCTTTGTAATAAATCCTGTGAAGAAACCAGGAATACTGTAAACGATATTCGATCCACTGTGCATGAATCTCAGAAAACAAGTATCACCAACCTGCACGCTTTACATAAAGAGGGTTTAACGGTACATGACCCCACAGCCAATACAATCATTCCATCGGGTCGTGTTATAGAAAGTGAATCCATGCATTCTGATGGCAGTAACACGAGTTCTTTAACGGATTCCGTTGAGATCTCGGAAGGACTAGTTATCGAGAAGTGTTCAATGTCCTCTACTAGTACCGAGACTGAAATGATGACAGACAACACCACTCTAGGTTAGTATTGACAATGTAGCAGTAAGATTTTATATCTGAATCCTATGCACGCCCACTCTTCATACAGCTTCTTTTTTATCCTCCAGACACTAGTGTGATCACGGATCACATAGTGGATGGTGATGGTACAGCTTCAAATGAGAAGTTATTGAACACTACATCACAGTGTTCTTCTGTATCTGTAAAATCTCAATGCTATGTCATAGCTCTTCACAGAAAGACAGTATGTATTTACAATAAAATAATATATAATAACTCTAGAATTGTCATTTCTTTTGAGCAAATACAAATATATAGGGGCTGTTTCACTTATTTTAACTCAGCATCTTCTTCTGTAACAGTTCCACCAAGATGTGTATTTTCTCTCGCCGCAAAAAAATCGAATGAGCCTTTTCGGAATTCCTGTCGTGGTTCCATGCATTCCTGGCAAGCCAAAAAGTCTTTTGTACAAAAACGTTTGGAGGCAGGTCTCTCGACTAGTGAGCCCGCTGCCGCCGTCTGAATCTGCAAACCACGCTATGGATTGGTGAGCATTTAGTTTTTTTATATATCGTACAATACAATGAAGTAATTTGGCTCTCCCTATCGTTTATCAAACAGTGATGACAGCATGCGTATGCAGTACCCGTTTGTCTTAAGAAGCATAAAACGTTGCGGAAACTTGTGCGGAGAGAACTGCCCTTGGTTTCGCTTCTGCAGAGGTTGTGAGATAAAGTGTAATGACGAGCCATATCATACTGTGTCCAGTTACATAGCTATCGACTGGGATCCAACCGCTTTGCATTTAAGATATCAGCCTTCTACGGAAAGGGTATTTATCCAATATCCCTTTTTTAACAAAATATCGTACGAGTGTGGATCTTACTTTGTTTGTGTACATTATACAGGATGTCGTGAATCATCAAAGTGTAGATGAAGGTACCAAAGGTCAAAGGCAACCAATTGACCTCGATCAATGTATGCGTGCTTTCACCACAGAGGAGGAACTGGGTGCAGGTGAACTCTACTACTGCGGAAAATGCAAAAAGCATCAACTGGCAAAAAAGAAATTGGATATCTGGCGACTTCCTCCAATTTTAGTGAGTATTTTCAGTTTGTGTTCATAAATTTTTTGCACTGTATTTTACAGTACATATTTTTTTAAAAATTCATCTTTTAAGATCATTCACCTCAAAAGATTTCAGTTCGTCAACGGCCACTGGATTAAGTCTCACAAAGTCGTCAATTTTCCAAAAACAAACTTCGACCCTTCAAATTTTATGACAAAGCGAGAAACAGACCTGGGTAATTTTGCTATTTTTCATTAACATGTTCTTAGTCTTCAAGAATAGGATTGCCAAGGGAAATATAACTACTACTATACACAGAATAATGAAACTGTAGTGGACTTGAAAAATCTTTCACTATTCTAGGTACCTTAGAAAATGATGGAGATCAGCCTCACAAAGCTTTCAGCAATGAGGAGCAGAATGGAAATGCTTTCAAAGCAGGAGATAAACGCATTAAATTCACAGACAGTAGTAAAGAAGCAAGTAATTCAGGTAAGCTCATTCAGCATCATCCTGTTATAACGTCATCGCCGCCCATCAACTGTCATCACGAAAAAAATGGGTCATGCTAAATGGGAGGTTCACTTTGGAGGAAGATTAATCAGGATTCATTGATGCCTCGCCTTATATTCAAATTTGAGGCATACTTTTATTATTTTATTTATTGAGGTTGAATTGTTATGGTATATTTTGATTGGAGTTTTTTCAGCTGCATGGGTGTTTAAAAAGACGTCTATCCCAATATATATGCCAATGGGGCGTATTTACAGAAAGCTCTAGTATATGGATTGATTATTATCATTGTAATAACCATTGTTCAATAGGAAATGTAAATATACCCGAACTCTCCTTACCTCATTCTTCACTGAGCACAAAACATAAGAGACCGGCTTCCGCAGGACCGGCAAGGAAACGTCAGCCATCTTTTAAGGAAGAATCTAAGCCATTATTCGATCTTTTCGCAATATCGGTGAGTACTTAGTACTGCTCATAATACTTGCAAAGCAGTTCATTATCTTGTGTATTAATTATATTGCAGTGTCACTCCGGTATCCTGTGCGGTGGTCACTATATCTCTTATGCCAGAAATCCAAACAGCAAATGGTATCTGTACAATGACAGTAGCTGTAAGGAGGTATGAACAGTACACATTTATTTAAGTTCAGTTAGAGGCAATAGCAATGGGGGTTAAGTTATAAAACAAAAATACAACATCATCTAAACAAAACAAATTCCATCGAGAGTAACTTCATGGCAGTAATGTCAAATGGCTACTCTACTTCAATTGTTCAACAAGTTCTGCAAGGTTTTGCAAATAAAGAAAATTTTTGGAAAACATATGTTCATTAATCAATTTCAGTAGTAAAAAAAACAATGTCGGAATTTAGATAAAAACGAATGCGAAATTTATGCAGTAATTTTATTTACCTAAGGTCAAAGAAGATGAACTTGCCATTGACGCGTCATACATGTTGTTTTACGAACGCCAAAGTCTCGACTACGATGAGTTCATGCCTCAAACCGACAGAAAAACTGTCGTGGACACTTACAGCATGGACGACGATTTCAATTCTGAATATAAAAAATACTGCGCAATACAGTAATTACTTTGTACAACTGCGGTTCAATTCCAGGTTTACAAGATTAGATGATAGCAATCAGTCCTGTGTATATGTAGAAAATTAGGTTTGGAACTTTACTTTTTTATGACATGTGCTGTAAGCTTTGTGTACTATCTGTCATAGGGTAAAATCTTGTTTTTTAACTACTGAATTTGAATTATATGGTAAATTCGTAACCTGTGTGTGGATGAATGCATGCGTGTACTGTTTGATAAATTTGATTTTAATACAGAAAATTTATTTCAATTAAAGGGTATATCTTTGCAGCAAGAAGTTTATCTTATTTGATACAGTGAAGTTCTATTTCAATCAGCAAAAGCATGTTTACTAACTAAAGATATAGGCATAGGCGTATACTTTTTGATTGGTCAACAGTTTTTGAATTGCCCAAAATTTTATGCAGATAAAAACACTAATTTCTATATAAAATTTACACTATGAACATTTTGCTGATCTATAAACAAAGTTTTGTACTCTGCATTTGTTCAATAATCACGTGATTTTTCTCTTACGTTCGTGCCTACTGGCCATCCCACATATAAGATTTTGAAACATGATCACTAGGATCTTTTTAGATAAAAGAATATAGTTTAACTCACTTTCATTAGAAAACGGAAAGATAGAAGTCTACTATATATAATTCACTAAATGGTAATTCTTTCCCTGAATTCAATAGTTAATTGATAGTCAATTTTTCAATGGTCTTTCGTCAGACTGCCATTTTACATTTATTTTATCACTTTAGGTGCGATAGTCGTGTATAACAACCATTCACGAAATTTACCTATGCAAATGAAGAGAACCATTGTTTTGTTTATGTGTTTGTTCTTAATTTTGTTTCGAAATTATTCCAAAATCATGCCCAACAAGAATAACTATTATCTTCTAGTCGTATATTACATGTTAAATGATGCGTGTTATAAACCGTGAAATATATATAAACAGTTAAGTGATTTATCTATGGCATATACCACTGTTTTTTATCGCAGCATACGATAATAAATAACGTAAGCATTGTATCATCTTGCCTTGCAATGTCAGAAAATATGCAGCTTCATTTTCCCAACATTCGGGTGTATGTCTACTAAAGTTTGGTTTTTAGTCCTTGAAATGCAATCGCTACATTGTCAGGTCAAGTAGTCATCAATGAAACTATACCTGTACGATTAACGAGCTCTGGCATTAGGTTTCCATGTAATAAATTACTAAATCGTGTAGGTAGAATAATGGATTGTAAATATGGTTCATTGAGCAGGGATTTTAGACCAAAGATGTTCAAATTCCACCCTACAGGCGACAAGATAAAAACAACGCAAGCCTAAGCAATGAGATTTTGCAGAGAA
>QXVX01009664.1:6199-64160 GCA_013436065.1 Halocynthia aurantium | reverse complement strand
TTACTTATTCTTACAGATTAGTATTCAAACTGCGACATTTTTCTACTGTTACTCGTAGGTACTAGTATAGTATAGTATATAGTCTGCATTAATTTTGGGTGTTTGATTTGCAATAGGGGTTGAGCTGTGTGAATGTCTTTCAAAAGTGAAAATTTCAATTTCGATTGAAAGAATGGAAAAATGCATGTAATTGTAAGGTAATATAAACGTAGGTAAACCTGGTGTAGGAAACTGTCGTGGTAGGAACCGGTAGGAATGTGTCGTAAACGGCTCAGGAAAGCATATAGTGTAGTGGACAGTTTCTTGGACTGCACTTCACCTATTGCTCATTCACAATACAGACCGGAAAATGAAATTATTAGAACTATTTATAATTTTCGGAAAGCGTCGCCAGTAGATATTTTGCCCGGTGCCCCAGTGTCTACATTCTTCCCTGATTTATATGAATGGCGTCTGTCTAATTGGGTGCCTCACGCACTGGTCATCGGTCTCATGTCATTCAAAATCCGAATCTGCTTATAGAAGGTCTGTTCTACCACGTAATAAAATTGGGAAAATTCCTAACCAAAACATCAGAATGTTTTCCTAATCCAACCCAATGTTCTGACATATATGTAACCGTGGTTGGCAAATGCTGAGTGATACCTTTGTATCTATTCACAGTCATATGCACATCAATATTATCATACATACGTTCACAATGAAAGCGACGTCAGTTTGTTTTGGGTTTGGGTAACTTCTTTTTGCAGCACAGCTGCTGGACGTGTAAGAAATATCCAGCCACGGTCGAAATTCCGTTTTGTCTCCTGGTCAATCACGCAGAACTCGTTTGTTAATTTCCTCGTTTACAAGGTTCTAACTTGAGACAAGGCTCCCTTTCATTGCGGCTTTTTATGACACCGCGCTTTCCGGATTAGGAAAGTGACTTCACGAAGGCGGATTTCTTGCATGAACGAAAGTCATAGCCATGGTTAACTCGTAACACGATACTCTTCGCCGTTGTCGAAAAGACACTGCAGTTTTGTTCCACTCAGTTGAATTAACACCATGATGACCTGTGCTATTTTGAATTTGCAAACTTTGTTTTACTTTGTTTCTGGATATATTGCCGTCTTTGTACACACAGCCTTTATCTACGTGGAATGTTTTCACGAAATCTTATACCGGTGGCTGTACTTACTTATAACTATTTCTTGAAATGACTGTAAGCACACTAATGACTATTTTTGTAATGCATGGTGAAAGTTCGTTGCGAAAAATCTCTGTTCCCATGATATTTGAGATGTTTATTTGTACCGAAACACGATCCAAGAATAACACCAGTGAACCCACCAGCGCGCACGGTTAGTGTTGAAATTGCGCTAGTGTCTAAACATCTGGTACCCATCCATCTGATAGACAACTGTGTCATTCGAAAATTCTAATTAAGTTATTTAATCTTTTAATTAACAAATTATAAAACATCGCATGAAAATTGCATCTTTCGTCTCTTTGATGCAAATTGGTCTATGATGTGCACAAAGCCAGTTTCGGTGGCGCCCTCTTCATGTAGCGCCTAGTACATGCCATGTCATGCCAGATACACACCTGATTGTACCTCATTTATGTTAGTTTCTTAAGTTCACAGCAAATGCTCCCTACCTGTGTTGAAATACGCAATTACATGTCGATTGGGCAATTGTTTTGATTTTTGTCCTAACTGTCCATCCTTCTAAAGTTTTTACATTAGCTTTGCATTTACTTAGGTAATCATCATCCTTATTTGTCACGTAATGTAAGCAATTCATCTCAAGTTCAGAAACAATGAATTCTTTCCTAATCTCCTTAGAACTTTGCCAACCGCAAAGTGAATTCATCTTCACCTTGAAGTAGGTATTTATGTAATTACGTTGCGAAGGTATTCACTTTAAACTTAACTACATTACGAGCTTATCTGACTGACATACGCGAGCAACTGAACGTCAAGTTTGTCAGTAATTGCGAAATTCAGCAATGAGAAATTGTCAGCCGAGCTGAGAACCTTTGAAGACAAATTAAAAACGAAATTTCGAGAAATTCTTTCTGTAATTTTCCTCCACAAACATTTTAATTCATTTCAGAAACGTTAAGCTCTGGTATGATATTCACGCCAAAGTAAAATGTAACTGAGTTCAGTCGAATTCCTCCTTTGAGCTTTGTTGATTGAATTCGATACTCTTATATTAGTTATTCTCCTCAATGCCCGAGGGATTTCAGTACGATATTTCCACGAAACTATAATATAATAAGTACGGTGGTGCCTAGTACTTAGTACTTAATCCGTTCAACGAGGCTGTTCGAACTCTGAATTACACGGGTCGTGGTGTGGGGCTGGAAGGGGTCAAATCTTACTTAGGACCGCTCTAAGAATGTGTATATAGTATATACTTATTAGCTTTTCCGTTAACTCTCCCTGTTTTATATCTGACGATGGGAAATCGAGTGATCCATTACTTCAGAGTATGTCTGAGTATATCAGAGTATATATCTGCTCATTATCATCATCTAATTACTCATCAAATGATAAAATGATTAGTAAATCTTTAACAAAACATCTTCGTTGTTTTCAGGGCGTGAAAAAGCTGAAAATTGGCAAGATGATGACGAAGATTCAGAAAAAGAAGGGAAAGGGAAGGAAAAGAAAAAACAGGAAAGGAAAAAAGGGAAAGAAGGGGCGAAAATCTCGTAAACCGGAATACAGCACTGCATATAATACAACCACCCATGCTACAGCCCAGAGAGCGAAAAGGGATATCAGCGATCGTGTAGAAAGCATTGTTCCTTACTTCAAATGGGTTCGAGCAAAGAAAACCTTCATTCCCGAAGGATGGTTGAATTCAATACAAGGGGAAAAAGTTGGAACCTCGGGCGTGGAGTACACTCTCGAATACGACTACGCGGTTATAGAGCTCAAACGATCTCTTGGTAACGATTTCATGAACGTTGGCGTAAGCCCAGATAAAACAGCACTCCCGCGTGGGTACCGCATCCATTTCACAGGGTTTGACAGCGATCGATACAATCAAATTCTTTATCGGTTTTGCGCGATTGAAGAGGAATCTACCGACCTTATGTATCATTACTGCGATGCGCACGAGGGATCCTCTGGCTCCGGTATTTACATTCGATTATACGACAGGAAAGCCGATAGCTGGACCCGGAAAGTTATCGGGGTATTTTCCGGCCATCAGTGGGTGCGCTTCAACAATGGTACTTCGAAAGAATACAATACCGGAGTCAGAATAACGCCATTGAAATACGCTCAGATATGCTACTGGATCACCAAAGACTACAATCAATGTCGCGACGGGTAAACAAACATTATCTGCGGCATTCCAAGGCTTCAATTCCAATACAGTATTTGAGCCAAATACTCTACTACTTGCTGTTGCTGTGCTGCCCTTCGAAGCCTTCTGCAAACTTGCCATAAGCTTCATTCATGACAGTGGCTGACCGTCGTATTTTGGATTAGAACATTAAGACGAATTTCGACGATGCTCACGTATTTAGATTAAATTTATTTTTTTGCTTTCACCGGTCGTTCCCAAAGTTCGAGGTCCTTTTCCGCTTCCCTGAGTGGTTACAGGCAAAAGAAAATTCCGTAACAAGAAAATGTCTTGGAAAAGTAAAGAATTATTCGTAATTTCAGCTATCAGTGCTCCGGTTGGACAAGCTATGCTTCATCTATACTTTAAAATGTACATATTTCAGCAACATCTTCCAGCCTACTACAATTGCACAGATGTTTTCTTGCTAGCTTGGTCTCGTCTTCTAGTAGCCCACATAATCATCTATTGAATGACTAGAAAGTAGTATTTTTACGGGGGAAAAAAAATTCTCAAATATGGTCAAAACTACGTCAACTCGGCTTTACTTCACACACTTCTAACCAGTGGAATATCTAAGGAAAATAAAGTCTGGCATAATATGGCATGGATTAAATCGCGACCTTGTCCAAACATACCATCATTTTGATGGATTTACCATAATATTAGCCCAAAACTACATGAAAATGAACATTTTCACCTTCCTCTCTTTAACATACTGCTCCCGTTGCAGCACTGCAGTTTTATCCAGTAGTTTACACAAGTAGCTTACAGATCTCACCATTCTAGTACTTTCCATCCATGATCATCAACAATATATTTTCACAATTCCAGTTCCTGCTGCTCATTAACTCATCCCTTTGAAGTGGCGTGAAAGAAACGTGCCACTACTTGCTATTGTTGATCTTTTGATGTATGGTTGTCGTGCGACATTTAAAATTATTACATACTTTGTAGCAGTGGTTTTTGAGGCATTTTTCAAAATCAGATTTGTTTTTATTTGTTAAAGTTATATAATGATTTTTTATATTAAGCTGATTGTTGGAATCTTAATTAACACTTAACATTGATGATTTACTCCCTAAAATATCATCCTTTTCGTTAGATCCATATTTTCTGCTATCAAGTGCTCTTAAGCAAGACGGGTTGAGCTCCCGCTAGCTTAGTTAGTGCTTCGGCCTTGACTGTAGTACATAAGTCCCATGAGTTCAACAAACATTGAGAGATATTTTATCTCTCTTTTAAAACTTTAAAAACCCTGCAAATATTTGTACATTAATCTACAGCAGCTACTTCATGGATAAGAAGGTGGCAACCCGGAACTCCATGTACTATCCCTTCTTAACAATACAGGGCATCCCATTGTTTCGCAATTACCCTAACTTCAACAGGATAATCCCAGCCTAACCCAAAATCCACAAAGCATATCAACGATCATACCCCAACACCTAAATCTCCGTAGGTTTTCATTTTCTCAGCAAACCATCTGTCGGCGTACACTTTGAAGACGTTTCCCTTTATCAGTGTCTACTTTTACTTGATTTTTTTGGCGTTATGGTTGTCAACTTTTTCTGGAATTGTCTTATTGCTTTACGTTCTCGCCTCGTGCACGCTTGCTCCATCTGCTACAAGTAAATGACATTGTAATATGCATGTAATATTATCCGCAGGATATGATGTTGCATCGCTTTAATATCTTACGAAGGAACTTACGAAGATTATTATCATTGAATTAGAGACATTTGTGGTTTTCTTACACCGGCATTCTCTAAAGTGCAAATTAACCTAACCTAATAGACTAAAAATGCGTAGCGATTATTACTTCAGCACTGACCTTTTGATTCAAAGGTTAAAAAAAAAAGTAAATATCTCGAACTGATTGTCCCTGTTTACTCCAATGTCAGTTTGGTGAATTTTTATTACGAGTTCTGCATATTTGGCACTTCTACCATTGTAGTGAACTGATATAAAAACTATAAATTTTACGAGAATGCTCGTTTGATTGCTGTACTATAAAACTTTAACCAGCACATTGGTCTGAGAAGAACCCTAATTATATTTCACGGTAACCATTGCAAATATGCTTATAGCTTCTCACGGTAATATGTTTATCTACTAACTAGCAGAAATTCACGTGTCTAAATGTATATAACGATGCGTACATGTAGCCTACTGACATCCAGCACTATGTCTAATATAGAGTAGTAGAAAATGTACTCCCTTTCTAGTTTGTTTCAGTAAATACTGTAATATCGTTTGTTTTAGCAGCATTTTTGTTTTTTCCTGTTACTTTTAAAGTGTGAAATATCAGCATAAGTATTTTGTAGTAGGACATTATATACATATTTGAAATGCAGCATGAATTTAAATTGATCTCTATTTGGTTCATTCATATATAAAACAACCAAACTACCATATGTTGCTTGCGCCTTCAGCATATTTTTTTCTCTATTATCGTTCATCACTTAGTATACAATATTAAAATATGTATAGCTGATTTCCGTAACTTTTTATCCGTGCTTATAGTGGAATAGCCACTGTTCAAATAATATGTAAAAAAAGTTTCCATTGTTGTTTACCACTATAGGCTATAATTGGTATATGTGAAATGGTTTATGTGTAATTAATTCTAGGATCAAGAATTCTAATAACGAAATTTCGATAAAGCTTCTGGTTCAACCGCTTCAACAGATTTTTCTTTGCCCAGACTGGGAAGCTAATAATTTACAGCTAATTTTTTCCTTTTTCCTGAAATCAAAACACTTGCATACATCAGCGATTTATAATTTTTTAGTAACCAATAATAGTTAGTTATGGTAGGTTTTTATTTATAGTATGTCTTTAATTAATAAGTGATTACTCACTAATCTATCGAATGATCTGTTGTTTGGAGTTGTGAGAAAAACAGCTACATCTCAAACGATCTTGCTGCTCCTTTTCTCTCTTCTACTACTTCTGGTTAGTCCCGAGTTAGTTGATAATTACCAATACAATATATTATATTTCAATCGTTGAAGTCAATAAACCGTATATACTCTATCGGCTGAAGCAGTAACTTTATCGTGTTGGCCTCTGATAGGAAATGGCAGTGGCGCTAAAGAACAATTGTTGGAATGAAACCTTAGATGACGTTTCCTACTTTGTTATTCGAGAATCAAGTACAACTTCTGCCGTCGGAGATCGTTTTATCCATTCTGTAAGATGTTGAATACACGCTCTGGTACACGCAGAGCGATTCAAAGCTCGTTAGAGGTTGGTGTAATAAATCATTCGAAGATTAAGTCTGTGAATTCACAGCAGGTGTTTATTTGCGTTTCTTTGTTGTACGATAGCACTGTATATCCAGCTATGTCTGCGGTTGTAGCTAGCACTATTTAAACGAAAATATTTTTCAATTCTAATGAGACCGTAATCGTGAGTTATTCGATGGATATATAACCTTTAATCACTGGTGATATTTAGTGGGCTTGTGGATTCATTTCATGATCATATGTGGACACCTGTTACAGCTTGTGTAATACTTTTGAACTTTGTGAATGATTGTGCATTTTGATACATAATAGATATTGCTGTATTGGTAAAACTTAGATAGATTGCCTGGATGGTTGTCAATCTTTTAATTACAAATATCATTGCTATGGCGCATCTAGAAAATTTATAATGCCTCTACCTTCTCATTAGCACCATCTAGCGTAACTTTGTTCCGTACAAGTCAGTACTATTTTTTAAATTCTGTAGTTCTCTAGCGCCCGATAGCGACTTCTTTCAAATAATTCTCGGGGTAATGAATGACTATGCCTGTGAATAATGAACAAGGCCTTGGTTCAATTCAATTGATTCCAATTTCCTAATGTATATCCAATCGTTAAATTTCCCTCGTTATATTATTGCTTTGAAATTAACTCACCAACTTTAATTTCGTTAGACTATCATAGCCGTTCCTGGCCAGAAGGAAAACATCATTTCCTTTGTCAAACGGCCGCAAGTTAAATCTCAGTGTATTGTAGCGTGCGGAAAAATAAATACCGAAGATTTAGACAGGAAAAAGAGCTTGTTATTCATCCATGCAAAGTGCTGATATATTTACAACCTATAAAAGAAACGTGAGCTATTCATCGATGTCAAAAGCTAGTCAAGTAGGTACGGTGGTACTCTCGTTATAAAAAGTTAGTCGAAGGAAAAAAGGCTCTCGCTCAACCGCCTAAGCTTGACCATGTCGAACACGAATATCCGTTATTTTGTAGCCATGTGGGGGAGTGTTTGTTTTTAAGATGTGGTCGATTAATAACGATGCTTTGTAGTATATTCACCAACTAGTATTAGTGGAATTTTGAAGTGATGTTTTTCATGAAAAGCTATAGGAGTCTTAGCGTACGACACCACGCCCTTGCGTCAGAGTCTTGTCAGTCACTAGTTGCGTAAAGTCAACACAATTATATTGCCTGGAGCAACTATGTTATACTGGATGTGTGATGCGTGGTTGGTCATGATTTCCGCATGTATTAGATTTACCCAATAATTAAATGAAATATATATATGCTGTAGAAAAGGTTGATATATTTAGGTCAGAGCTATAGGTCTCACAATGATTTTAAGTGTCGACAATTTCCTGTGAGTCCACCATGTAGTGCCGACAAGCAAGCATAGGTATGCGATGTCGTTCATGCCCTAGTTAATAATTAACAATCTACTATGAAATTCTGAAAGGTATATAACTGTTGGCAGTACTTTTTGGATCAGATTAGAATTCATTCTTGGCCTATCTGTTGAATTCCAGAGTTGGGTGGTTTAATTACAAAACAAATAGCACACATAATGTGCTACGCCTGTTAGCATATGTACATAGAGTGATAAAATAGGGATAAAAACTGCCTTACGCTTTGTCCAATATCCCAATGTAAGTTTGAAAAGAGGCTGGCGAGTTCTAATTTGGCAGTTAGTTGGTTATTTCTTTCATGAAAATCCATTGGCAAGTAGGTTGATGTATAATGGTTGATTTGGAGTGGATAGTAGTTACTCATAATGTACACTACACACAGGATGAAATTTATTTCAGTAACAGATTATTTCTGGAAAGACAGTGTACCTCCAAGTGCCGACTACAATATTCTCTAATGTCTTGTTAGTAGCCAGTTCTGTTTTATGGGGATATTAATATTGTTTGCTCAATCAAATTTGTTCAAAAATATTGGATCTTTTGGGAAATGTGTAAACATTACAGAGTTACTCATGAAATCAAAATGGCACTGATGCTAGTATTCGAAGATAGTGAATAACTTGAAATATTCCAGTAAATTACAAATACCATGATTCATTTTAATGACATGAGAACAAGAATTTCTATTTCACTGATATAACTTGATTCCTTGAAGATATCAAATACGTTCTTGTCGTGTATTGTATCTCTTTGCTCTTTGGTTAATGACTGTTATCAAGGATTTCCATTGTACCATATCTGAGATATACACTATTCGACATATGGGCATGCACTTTGACTTTATGATAATAATTCTGAACATCAAAAGGCGTGCAAAAATGTGAGAGTGTATGAAAATTCGTCAATTTGAAAATCTCTTAACATGGGAAAGGAATTCTGATCAAGCACATACTCTCGTATGTCAGTTGAGTGGTTGCAGTAGCTTCCTGGCTTCCTTTGTGTCGCATTAATCACTGCAAACCAAGTGACTAATCGTTGTTTCTATGGTTTTATTCTGTGTAAGAGGCAGATGTTATATAGAATTTTTATAAAAAAGGCAAGTGTGGGCTGTGTTATTTCAACACAGCAAAATATGTGGGTTTTGCTTCCTCAGCAGCAGTAAGTAATGATAGAGAAATGCTATTGAAATGTTGGTGGGAGAGATATCTTGAGGCTATCTTTATTAAATTCTGATCCAGGCGGGAATGCGAATAACATGAATCTCCCACAACCGATTGAAAGATGGACTGATATGATGTGGAAATTATTTGGATGCAAAATAAAAGTGAGGCGTAGAATTATGATTAGATATCAATTTGCAATGATATGGTCATATCCATGTAGTTGAAATTGTAGCCAAGACACTGTCATGTGAATTGTAAATTAAGAACACTTTGTAAATAGAAATGATTCCCTAACTAAAGGTGGCTTTTGAGATAACAGTTCATATGAAGAGCAGCAGCTGACATAGCTTAAGTGTAACATGACCTTGCATGGTGCAGCATTCGAGGTGAAAACTGAACTCCAGTATATATCAGTTGAATCACTGATGATTTATGGCTGTTATAATGCATGAGCTGCAGATAGCAAATGATGTAAATATTATACTTGAGCCAAGGCTTAGCAGAGATATTGATTTCCAAGAAAGTATCAAATTGATAGTTGCAAAACAGGATTTATTTATTGCAATGAAAGAATATTTCTTTATACACTATTTTATTCAGATTGTGTGGTGAAGATTTCATAACAGGATGGCAAATAGGTCAAACTTAATATCCATAATATTATTTTTATGTATCAGCTTGCTGGTATATTCATTCCGTAATAATACTGGAATATTAAATAGACATCAAAATTGCATTCCAGGCATATTTGATGCTGTTTCCTTGTTGAAAAATGTATAATACTATGAATTCCAGATTCTTTCAGTAACATATATTCCTATTCACATTTTAATAAGAGTTCTTGTTGGCCAACTTTGACTTAGACATAAGTATAATAAGTTTATGAATTTAGGTTCATTGTATTTGAGAATATATTTCAATTTCCTGAGAAGAATTTCGTTATTGTAAGTGGGGATATTGTTACCACTTAATGTTGTCAGAATTTATTCTCATAATGTTGTGTGTAATCCTGTGCCCAAAACCGCTTACAATAAACTTATTTTACTATAGTTACTGTATACTATTATTGATCCAGCGTGATACACTACATATAGTCACTGCAGATGGAAAAATAATGATTTCTGTTATTGTATATATTATGCCCAGTGCAGTGAAGAGTTCCTCCAAGGAAATTACGTCATGTAATTACAGGCCGTTTCTTCCATATGAATCAGATCATTCGAGATAATTCTTTTTTATTTGCTTTGGTGTTGCCAATTTACTTTGCCACACCGTTTCCGCTTAGCCGAATACCTTGGGCAAGGGATTATCATGTTGGTTTTATACGCCCGCTTGGCATTTTACTCCTGCTTGGCATCATACACCCATATCGTTGACATTGGTAACCGTTTGTATTTGTGAATCACTTCGAAACTTTGGGTGTGGTTCTGCGTAATACAATCGTAATAGTGATGTACACTAGGAAAAAATACCTACGAAAGCACGGCACGTAAATCGTAGTTTTTCGACCGCCGTTTTGTTACTATATATAGATTATTGCGTTACACTTGTCGTACATGAAAAAATGACTGTAAAATCTGTCTTTAACCAGCAGTTCTCCTTATTATCTCTGTCGAACGAGAGCGAAAATTGACCGAAAAGGTCGCCTGCTTTTATAGGAGGCTTGGGAGTGCGATCGTAATCGGAATTCGGTCGCATTTTTTCTTTTCCCCGCGGAGTCGATCGCGCTGTTTGATTTGCGCGGAACATTCTCGAGAATTTTTTTACTCCTTATCACGTCGTAGCTTAAAGAAACAATTATTTATGAGCTGACCTGGGAAAATAACGTATATAATTATAGAGATTCCTCTACGGCTTCATTCATTCGCCCTATTTGCCAAATTCTCGACAACAACATTATTGTCTTCAGGGAATAGTATTGCTACCGTGAATCCTTTTTCTTTCGTTGTTTTTCGACCGGAGGCCACCACAAATTTTCCACAAAAGCTTTTTTTCGTTGTACACATGTGTTAGAGTTTTAAATTCTCCCTATAAGGTCGTGGTATCTTTTCTTCTTTTGTGTATACCTGAGATTATGTCTGCAATTTAAATCTTCTCTCTGTGAACAGTAATCTTCCCTCTGTGGAACTGTAGTCTTCACTCTGGGCCATTGTGCTGGCATGAATGAGATATAAAATTCATTGCTGGTTGAACCACATTAATTAGTGATTTGAATCTGTTGGTTATTAGTTAGCTGGTACTTTAGTATGGTACATCATTTTCAGGGCTTGGATTAGGATGAGGGTTATGGTTGTAATTGAAATTTAAAAGAACTGAAAAGGATTCTAATCAGACATTACTAATGTAACCCTGACCTAAGGCTTCCTCCAACCATAACTACCAAAAAAGAAAGTAGATCACATGCTAGTAGAACAATCAGTTTGCATGTCTAATTTACTCTTACCACAGGACTAGCATTCCATCAATCCTAAGTTGGGTTTATTCCTGTGTATCAGTAATACAGCACAGTAACTGGGTTATTTTGCCATATTTTATCCTTCACTGATTTGGAAAAACCCCAGTCTGATTGTATAAACATACCAGTTCACTGAGGTTCACCATCTAAGTTATTCTACTTTCTGTATTATTATTTTTAACCAAGTGAAGCATGGAGTTAAAACCCTCTTAACTCGTGAATTACTAGCAGAATATAGTTTCCATCCCTATGCCAAGGTTCTGTGCATTAATAAATTACCAATTAAGTGTAATGTTTGCCTATGCTATTGAAAGTGATAATGGCTTGACAGAGACACATGTAATTGTCGAAGTTATATACAAGTTATATAGTAAGTTGATGTGAAAAATTGTTGTTGTAAAGTGGACCTTGTCAATTTTGGCAAGCTCATAGAAAAAATATCGGTTAAATACAGATGTCATTGAATATCTTTACTTACTAGTTATACCTTAGCTTGGATATTGTACTGTGAAACAACCATGATGAAGGCTTAGGAGATATATAGTATTGGCTTTAAAAAGTTTATTGAGAAAGTGTTGACAGAATAACAAATCATGAATGTATTTTATCTCATAGCATCAAAATCTAATCAATTTAGACTGATGAAGGGACTTGAATACTCGCAGCATAACTAAACTATTCTAGGATAAGTTAAATTTGAGTCTTTCTATCTCTATTCAGTTCTATAATCTCTATTTTACATCCCCAATAGAATAATAATAAACAGGAAGAAAGTAACAATCCATGATAGTGAGAATCATACGGAAGTTTAATCTGAGTTAATAACAATTTGTGTATTTAGATTTTGCTGTCCGTATTGTGAAATTCAGTGTAAAGTTTGCAGAAATGATCTTTAGTCATTGTGGAAAAAAGGCAGAAAGTTTGAAATCTGATTAATGCTCTTGGTTGCTAAGAATGGTGAAGCTATGATTGTATTTTGTTATCGTTATAGTAGTTGATTAGCTTAGCATGTGATTAGCTTATACAGTAGTTCTTTAACTGGAAATGGTACAATGAATATTAATAGCCTTACTAGTCGAGAGCTGTATGCTTATTCAGTACTGCTTGATTATAATAATCTGAAATAGTTTTATGTTACCATCAGTATTGATCAAATCTCTTACTTGTTAACAGTTTTAGGCCCCTACTCGTGCACCTATTAGTTTATTAATTAATGTCAGTTGTGAATGTAATTGATTCTTCTATTGTCTGACATCGCTGCTGTATACTATCTCTAGTATTTCTTTTTGCTGCACGACCGCAAAGTAAAAAGAACATCATCATGCCGAAAACTGTAAGTGTTTTAAATTTCTGTCAGAGTTCTTTAAATAAAGTTGTTTCTTTTAAAGTTAGGTTGTTAATTTAACTCTGTTGTTTGTGTATCGAATAATTCAGTTGTATAATTAATTATTATAGTTTTGTGCAACTTTTATTATTTTGCAATTAATCTTCTGTAGTGGACGCTGAGACCTTTCAGACGTTTATGTGGCACTAAATGTAGAATTTGCCCACCTCTGTCCATTGTAGGACGATTAATTCAACTAGCTTGACCTTTACAAACTGTTCTCTTACTAGACCTCGGAAGAATTTAAATTGTCACACATTTTCATCGCCCGAGTCATTGTATTCTAATTAGGTGGTGGCTAGTGTTCTTACAGTTGTAATTTTAAACTGATTGAGACAAAATTGCTTTTCAGTGGTCGAGTAGTCTTGCTTAATTAAGAACGCTCTCGTGATGATATTT
The DNA here is from genome assembly GCA_013436065.1 of Halocynthia aurantium. Taxonomy (NCBI): domain Eukaryota; kingdom Metazoa; phylum Chordata; class Ascidiacea; order Stolidobranchia; family Pyuridae; genus Halocynthia; species Halocynthia aurantium. The sequence goes on along the minus strand of QXVX01009664.1, from coordinate 50,758 downwards.
CTATGCGGTCGTAGCAATCCGATTCCCATATATAGGTTTACTAGGGTGTCGAGTAGGCTTACTCAATGACGACGGAGTGCCGTGCTGTTCCATTTTATACCGTTTCAAGTGGTTTCTGTTGTTACAGAATAGCGGTTATACGCATATCCCCGGAAAAAAATAATCCTTCCCGGTGTGAATAATATAGAGCACGATCATATCGAAGGCTCAATTTCTTGGATGTTCACCATCATAAAAATCTGTGCAACTACTATCATACTTTATATATTTTCCGTATATTTTCAGATAAATGTACGAGTCGTTACCATGGACGCGGAACTGGAGTTCGCGATCCTGCCCAGCACTACCGGAAAGCAACTTTTCGATCAGGTGAATGATGTTGTTTGTACCGTTCAAAAACTAGGCAGCAAATCTAAGGCACATCCATATTCTTTATTGGATGGGTTGTTATCTACAGCAGGTCGTTGCCTGAACGTTGATGAGAACAAAATGTAAAATAGTTGTTCTAGTTTAACGTCATTCCACATCAAAGTCAAGCTTTCCAGGAATCTATCTGTGAACCTTTGTTACGAAAAATCATGTTATTTTATAACCATCTTGTATAAACATATCAGCTAAGCTAGTCTTGCTATTGGAGGTTGTGGTGACATATGACTGAATGCATTTTATTGTAACTAATTGTTACATATTTTATCTCCAGGTTGTAAAAACGATTGGCTTAAGAGAGATTTGGTTCTTTGGACTTCAATATACTGATACAAAAGGTTTCTCTACATGGCTGAAGCTGAATAAAAAGGTTGAGAGTTTTGATACTGGTCTTATAATTCGACTTTTCTATCTCTTGTCATTTATAAGAGTTGTTTTATTCTGCTCATCACTTCTGAGGTGGAGTTTGATCCCAAAACAAACCACAAATATAATTTTGACTTTCCGATAATCATTACTTTACATTATTTTTTGTCAATACCAAAAAAGGGAATAATTTTAAAACCTCAAAATAGCTGTAATACTTGGGGTTATTATTATTTGTATTCATCACATTAGTGTCCCACTAAATCGATGCCCCAATAAATCGGTGGTCTGCTTTGCGTTTTATGACCATGCTCCTGGAGCCGGAGGTATTTGTTGCCTGCTGTAAATAATTAATTATATTGCCAGCGCTCTGTTACATCTTTAAACCAACATTTCTTCGTGATGAGCATGTGAACATTGAAGCATAGACTTTATGTTTACTCGAAGCGTTTTATTGCAAGAAAAGTAAATGTTTGAATATCGGAAAAAGCTTGCAAACTATTCTCTCTGATGTAAGAATTACATTTGTGAATTTCTACAAGCACCAGATTGTGCTTACACTCGCTACAACCATAATGCATGGTCTAGTTATCTCGAACAGTTGTAATTCACATGGCATAATTGTGGTTTTGTTCTTTACCTTTACCTTTGCACTTATGTTTATCTGCTGGATATCATGTTACCCACGCTGAATGCAGAGCATTCTTCGTAGTCATTCTCATGGTTATAGGCATCCTGGATGGACAATAGCAATCTACATTTCCAAACTAGTTACATATCCAAAAAAATATCTATAAAAATCTTCCCAATAAATAATCATTTTTTTGTCATATTTCCACCAAAGTTAAGATTCCTTCCCCTTTTAATATCAATTCTTAGCAGATGTCAAACGACATCCACCTTATTCGCCTTCTATTTCTCTACAGACAATTACTGAAAAAAACTCTTCTAACATAATAGCTGTTCAGCAAGATATTTTTATTTATCTTTCTGTGGCCATTAAATTTCATGTATTATCATCATAAGCGCCCTCAGGGCGAATAATGGCAATAATTTTCAAGGGGCTATAGTGGGATGGATTAAGTGTACGATGAAGTTTACGCTTTGTTCCAACCGCGTACTGACGTGTCTTTTTATAAAACCATTTAGAAATCTCAAAATACCGACGGAGTCATAGTTCAAACATTACATGAGTCGAGGAGTTTGAATAAAAAAACAAATGTATTTATTTCTGTTACAGGTAATCCACCAGGACGTCCGCAAAGACAACCCTTACCAGTTCAAGTTCCGTTGTAAATTCTTTCCGGAAGATGTAGCCGACGAGCTTATTCAAGACGTCACACAAGTAAGCAATGTTCAACGTTTCTTTTAGCAATAATTTCGAATATTTTCATTAGTCAAGTGGAGATTGAAGAGTTTTCAAGTGGCGTCCACAGAGTTTAGCTCTAACATCATCTATGTGAGGTAGTTTGTAAATACCAGACATACTCGAATCCAGTTTTTGAACAGCGCCTGTAATATTTTTCTCTATGACTTCATTGTATTTCGGCCAGTACTTTTTCACACAAGGTAAAAGTATGTTGAAAGCAATCCTGGCACATCTCACGTTAATATAATTTAATCATCTTCGTCCTTTAGTGAGCATCCAAACAAAAACCTGATACAAGGAACAAAATTACAGTTATTCCCATCGTCAGGGTTAACTGACTACAAAAATGAATGAGAACATTTCCCCAAACGTTTCTCAACTCCACCCTGAAAACCATCTGTCAAAAGCTGAGAATGTGAAAGTCCAACAGGATACATGATATATTACAGACATCCTGCTGTACCTTCTATATCCAACATCAGCTAATCTAATATTTATTCATAACATATGTACGCTTGTATTTAATTGAATTTCCTTTTCAATGCTGGTCTTGAAACTGAGTTAAACTGTAATTTTGGTGTATGAAAGAGAGAAATCACTATTGTTTTGACGCATTGATCTTAACAATTTAGAGACATATACTAGCCTTATTTAGAATTCATTGTCAGTACCATTCAGTGGAAGTTAACCCATTCCCTCCTGTTAGTACTTTGATGTGAATGACGTGCACAGATGAGATATACAAGTATCGGTCTGGATTTCATTTTGTAAAGTAAATAAAGTTGGTGGCTTTGCTGTTATAAGTGATGTATGTGTGTGTATGTGTATGAAGTCGATTTGGAATTAAGAAAATCCGTGTTCAAACCACTTGACATCAAGTTAAAAACTGTTTCTCTTGTGTCATTATTGACTCTGTAGGCGGCCCTGGAAACCAGCCATACAAATGCCCTAGTATTCTTATTCGTTCACTTACTAACTGTTTTTTGGAGGTAAAACTCAATAGTGGTATTAAGATATCATCATTTTTAATGTCTTCTCTAATATCAGTCAAGTTCCCTTTCATATTACAGCTATCATTTCCTTACATGAGCATTAAATCAGTAAAGACACTGATCTTTTGTTTTTGTAGTCTTGGAGGTGAGGGTTTAATAAAAGGGTTTAATTTTATATTCTTTAAATACTAAGTTGTGAGAAATTGAATTATTGATAATGTCAAATGACTTTCTTTACAGCGTGAAACAGTAATCACCAAGATTCTTTGTTGATGCATTAAATCTTTTTGTTTATCCGTAACCAGTATATGCTAGTGATGCCTGAACGGTTAGAAGAGACAAAAAAAAATGTAATTTATAATTTCCACACGGCTAAGTTAAATCGATTGTTCATGCATTAACGCATGAACGAATGTGCGTTTTATCTTGCATCATCCCGTACTGAGTAGTGGCTGAATATTCTGTTCCTTACACGACGAGGCAACATTTTGGAAGAATTGTCGGTTATAATTACAATATACTAGAATAATAACAGGGCTTCCTTAACTTATTTTATTGTAGTCGAAGCCCATCCTCTTTATTTAGCCGTCCAACCCCACCCTCTTACAATGCTTATTCAGCTTCTTGATTTTTAGCAGCTGGGTATTGTTTTGTTATATTATATATATATAATTATCTTCCAATTCAAGTGTCATTATCATTATCTTTTATGTGTTTGTCTTTTCCAGAAACTGTGTTTCCTTCAAGTGAAAGAGGCAATTCTAAGTGATAACATCTACTGTCCCCCGGAAACATCTGTCCTTCTCGCTTCTTTTGCAGTGCTAGCTAAATACGGTCCTTACGTAAAGGAGACTCACCAAAGCGGTTACCTTGCGAAGGATACTTTACTGCCTACAAGGTGATTCAAATGATTTTTTTAATTCAGTGGGCAATACCATCTCCCTGTGAACTTTTTGAAAAATGCTGACTTTCGATTAATATTTTATTGAAAACCCCAACAGTTTAATTAAAGTGTCTCAGCATCACAGACAATACATTTATGACAAACAGTGTCTGTTTTGTCACCGCTAGATCTTGTCAATTTCTCAGAACTATTAACCGCTAATCATTACTTACAATAGTCTAGGTTAAGGTGCACTTTCATACAGCAGGTGTAATTTATTGATTTTTGATATTAACTTTATAATGTTTACTATTTTTTGCTTCTCCAAGTTCTGAATAACATTTGTGTTGTATTAGGTTTTCTAAAAACTGTTTGAAGAATAAAAATACATTACAATGTTTAAGCTGATGCCCGTTTAAAAATACTTTCAAGTTTTTGATAATAAAGTAGTAAAGTATTGAATCATATGACATATATCATATATCATATGATATCTAAAGTAATGTAACTGCAACAGTTCCAAAATATGAATCACGATTACAGTACAATCCTATTCTGCTTCTTGTATTTATTTTTTCATCTTATTCATAGATGCATTATATCATAATTTGGCTTGTGGTTACAGAGTGTATGAGCAGCACAAAATGACTAAAGAACAATGGGAAGAACGCATTCGTACATGGCATGCTGAACACAAGGATATTAGCAAAGATGAAGCCATGATTGAATACCTAAAAATTGCACAGGTAACCAATAATATGCAAATTCCTTACATCAAATCAACAGAGGAAAGGTTGGGCGAAAAACCTATACCAAAACATGATCCAATTTATATTATATTATTAGATTTATAGAGAGGAGAATAGGAGATACAGATGAATATAGCTGTATTTTATCAACTGATAATAGGTTGATGCCAAATCTGTTGATTAGATAAATATATATCTAGTGATATTTCCTTCAACAGACGACCCTCTTTTTCAACTTTATCAAGCGATATCTGAATACTATTTTGTATTAATAGGACTTGGAGATGTATGGCGTGAATTTCTTTGAAATCCAGAACAAAAAGACTACTCAGTTGTTGCTTGGAGTTGATGCTCTTGGTCTAAACATTTACGAAAAGTCGGACAAGTAAGATAAACTTTTTTGACCTTAAAATGTTTCGACCTAAAAGAACCGGACATTCATGAGATATATTTCCATTGTCTGATTGCCAGTTCTTTGCAAATTTGCAAATGCAAGTATTATTGCATACTAATGAACCCTAAACCCTTTGCACTATCGAAATATTATTTGTGATAATACAAGGTGTGATGAAAAAAGTTGTATTCTACTGGTACTATTTTTAGACTCACTCCTAAGATCGGATTCCCATGGAGCGAAATTCGCAACATATCATTCAACGACAAAAAGTTTGTCATCAAGCCTATCGACAAGAAAGCTCCGGTATGTATTGAATATGAATTTTAATGTTGAATTCTATAAAACTTTTCCATCTATTTCTCACCATTATCATCGCACCCAAAGTGACATTAATTTTTTCTCACCGTCGACAGGACTTCGTCTTTTTCGTACAACGTCTTCGCATTAACAAGCGTATTCTCGCTCTATGCATGGGCAACCACGAACTGTACATGCGCCGAAGGAAGCCGGACTCTATTGAAGTCCAACAAATGCGATCCCAAGCACGTGATCTCAAGCTCGAAAAGCAGAAAGAGAAGTAAATCAAAAATTTACTTGGAAATAATAAAACTATTCAAATTATGGAAATTACAAATCCGCCATACAGTGTCTACTCCTCATTAATTGAACCAAGAATTTGGCCATTATATTGGGTATGCTTTATAACCTGTGGCTAAAAACAAAAAATTGGGACGTTAACCATGTATGATGTGGCAGAATCCATAGAAATAAGATCAAGATAGACTCCTACTCCAGTATATACGCTACCTAAACTTCATAAGAATAGTAGTTTTATTGCCCGCAATTTTTGTGACAGAGACCGTCTTGCAATGGATAAGCAGCTCTGGGCGGCTACCAAGTATGAAAACGAAAAGATGCAACAGGAAAACAAGGATCTCAGAGATAGGTTGTGCAAAGAACAAACGAAAAATGAATCATTGCTAGCGCGTGAGTTCCATTTTACTTCCCATCAAATAAAAAAGAAATATCATTGAATTGTCACTTAGTGAAATGAATGTCAATGTATGATGTATATTTGAATTTGTATACAGGGTAGTATACTAAGTAATAGCTGTATTATTTAGAGTGGTGCATTCCAAACTGTGTGTCGCCTGCAGCGCGTGGGTGTATCCGGACATATTTACATATGCACATATATTCACGGATTATTACCCATAAATTATAACAATCACAATTATTGTATCTTATTATGCTTACACACACATGAAAGGTTTTCTCGAGATGTTTTGTTAATAAAATGTATTTATGTATCAGTATCTCTCATAAGGGGTTAAATTAACCTCTGGTTTGCTATTAGAACTGAATTGCTGTGTCGTGAAATTACGTATGTTTAAAAAGTGTGTCACCAACTGGAGCGGTTTCAAAAGCTCTGATTTAGAGCATCAATGTAAGGCTTGCTATGTTATAACTTCATATCAAATATGGCTGCTATTTCAGATCTGTCATCGATGCATTATATATTAGTCAGGAATCATCAGTCCACAGTGGTTCAATCTTGCTACCTACTTCGTAGTAGTTTCAACTTTACTGCAGAATTCAATCAAAAGCAATAATAATTTCCTCACAGATCTGATTTTAATGGACTGTATTATTTGGTGTTAGGTCAACTAGCACAGATGAATGACTTGAAAAACATGCAGGTGGAGATGGAGGAGGCGGAGCAACAGAGAAAGGAAACTGAACTGAAACGAAGAGAGATCGAAGCCGAAACCCAAAGACTTCGTGAGGTATGGTTACATAGTTAATATACATATTAATACAGGCTCAACATTGAACACAGCTACACGAATTATGTTTTATAGATCAATGAAAAAGAAACCAAACTCACTGCAGCGATGGAAGAAGAAGTGAGAATAAATCTTGTTAAGCTCAATGAGCTTCGTGAGAAAGAAAAGGAAAAGGAACAGCAAGCACTGGAATGGAAAAATAAGGTTAATATTTGGATTTCACTTGAGATTACAGTGGATCCTTGTTAAAACAGACCAATATGTGGGGAAAATGATGATGTCTGAATGCCATGAAAGTTATCTACTGGACACTCCCAGAAACCAAGCGGAGAATCACTCTTTTATCTTCGGATTTATCTGGCTCTGGGATTCGTTTAACAAGGTCCTTTGTAATCTTATTACACATTCATGTTTAGGCCGAGATGATGCAAAGCGAGGTTGAGAAAACCAAAGAGGAATTGGATAAGGCTAAGCGGGATGCAGAACATGCACTGAAAGAAGTGGAACATCATCAGCAGTCATCAGAACAAAAAGTCATGTCGGTTGATATGCAGATGGAACATTCTGAGCAAGATCGAAATGAAGAAAACAGAGAGACAGAGCAGAAAAAGAACAAAGACTTGAATAGACAGCTAGAGGTATTATTGATGCTTGATTTCAAATTTTAATTTGTGACAAGTAAAGTTGTTTGAAATATTCGATTCGGTCGTATATTCTGGGATATTTTTAGTGTATATAGAGTAATATTACATAACGAATTATACAACCATATATATATATATTATTTAAAAAACTAGGCCTCTGGAGAATCTCATACTTATTATATTTTTGCTCAAGGATCTGAAAAAGCAACTGCATGATATGAAAGATCACACCAAGACCACCGACATGGACAACCTCCATAACGAGAATGTCAAGGCTGGCCGGGACAAATACAAGACGCTGAAACAGATTCGTCTAGGCAATACCAAGCAGAGAATTGACGAGTTTGAAGCTCTCTAAGTCACCAAGCTGATCCCCAACAGATTTTTTTCGGGTTTAGAGAGAAATTGCATGAAATTGATAATGTTTAAGAAAGTGATGTTAAAAATTCTACTTTATCATCATATCATCGAGTTATGTAATTCCACTTTTTTTATTATTTATTCATCAGTTATGTTGAGAACAGCATATCGTTTGTAATCAGCAGTTGGTTTGCGTTGGTCCGTGAGTCCTCTGTGATGAGAATAATTTGGGGATATCGGGGAGTGGTATCAACGATTTACATAAGATTTTTTAAATTCTCATCGTTATCTTGTTTCAACACAGCATTATTGTTCAAAGCATACCCAGTTTACTTACTTTAGTTTTGATTTTCAGCCTCGCGTTTATTAGATACTGTGTGGCGTATTCATATTTGATACGACTGTTGTTTCACATATAATATTTTCCATGTATCACCTTCCCCCCACTAAGCAATTGGATAATTCGATTTGCAAATTTTCAGCTTATATTAAGTATATTCAACCTCATATATCACGAACGAAAGTAGCAAGAGTTATTTCTTATGTACATACAATATATGTTAAATCACGAATGAGATCGTGATGTTATTATGTTATATTTGGATTGTTGTGAAATTTTATGGTCTACTTTCTTGGTGCATTTCTCACTAATCTGTTCTTTGCTATCTATCTTGTAGTGGCGATTTGCTGGTGAAGACGGGAGCTTCAAAAAATTCATGTGATGACCATTCTTTGGTCGTCATCGTAAGTAAACTTTTGATCGTCACCATACATGTCTGTTAGTTAGGACATCAATTTTAGCGGTACCTACCAACCGAGTTCGATTCCCATATATTCCGATTATCGAATCAAGTTCATGTTCCATATTTTGCCGGGCCTCAAGTATTATTGAGGTTTGTGTATTTTTTCTTCTGCATAACTTCTGTAAACAAACTTATTACACAGAAAAATATTTAACTTTGTTTTAGACGTCACGTCCCCATAGTTATAAACGGTCGTCATTAACAACCTCGCAATACTAGTGGTGTTTCAGTAACCTTATGCTCGCCAGTCAATCAAAAAATAACTTTGTCGCTGATAATGTCACATAATCATGTGTAGGTTCGTCTGATAAATTGGTAATATCTCGGTAATACAGTCCTACTTCCAAGATATTCTCCTATACGCTACAATCATTTTGATACTGTTATATATAGTCGATTGTGTAAAACAGATTCGTTAAATTGGGATCCTGAAAAATCCGAGAATTTGATCCGTACTTTTTCTGTTTGAATTGTGTCATCATTTACAACAGATTTCACACAACTGAACAAATTGTAGATCATGTAGTTTGTAATCATTTCAATCAAATCGGTTATATTTTTTTTCATGATCTATGTTTGACGATCGATGAAGCGATGTTAAAACAGGAATAAAATAATTAAAAATAAAAATTGTATGTAAAGAGACCAGTTCTACTATTTCAATTTTGGTATTTGAAGTTCTAGTAAGCTGGTTTATAATTCAGTGTGGCATTGCTGGCTGAATTCGGTTTCTCCTTGTACAATCATAACCATGTATCTATCATATGGCAACTTCCCTAATGCTAAATGTTGTCACCAATGCATAATCTGATATCAATCTATATTTGAATGTAGAAACTAGAGTTATTTTTCTATCAAGTGATTAGGATTCGTCCACTCCACCTTTCCAATCTGTCCCACTGATCTTAGCGTGCCCCTGGTTCCTAGAACCAATTTTCATGACCAAATCATACTCTATTGTAATCCTAAACCTAGCTTTATTATATATTTTTGCCTGTGACCTGCTAACAACAGTAGATATATATCAGAAGTTCTGAGTTTGAGATAGCTTTGTTATGGATGCAAACATGCAAGCATTCTTCTCAACACTAAATCTCAGTAAGGGGTCAAGATATTCAAAAAATAAAGACAGTCATGAGTTTATCATTTTCTTTGTTTCATGTGGTATCTCAATTAATAAAGTACAACTACTAGTAATCATAAACATGCATAGCTATGCTGATATTTCAACTTGCGATGCTTTGTCGTTTGTATTTTCTACTGTCTGACCATCAACTGTTTCCACCTCTTCCTGAGCAGTCTCATTAGATGATTCTGCACACATTGTTTGTGTTACAGAATCCCCATTGACATCTTCCTCTGAATCTTGCTGAAGATCAGAAATTTCAACAGTCTGTTGCTCTTCATGATCCTGTTGGGTTTCCTGATGTTCATCACTAGTCTGCTGATCTTCAACATTCCCTTGTATTTTATCAAGACTATCTGTTCCTACAGACTCCGTACATTCTTCGGATTTCTTTTCCGGGCTTGCGGTCTTCGATATTTCTTTTTGTTCGTACGATTTAATTTTTTTTGCCATCTCATTTCTTTCAGTCTGCAACGCGCGACTGAGGCTTGTCAGAAGAGTTTGCTTCTGCTCGAACTGCTTCGTTGATTTTTCCAGCTTCATTTTTTCCAGAACTGTCAGCTTCAACGCCTTCTCGTTCTCCATACATTTCAGCTCCCACAAAGTGTTTTTTTTCTCTAACTCTTTGATCTTTTTATTCATCCTGCTATTTTCGTTACGGAACGTTGCGAACATCTTATTGCTGTTTTCCAGCGTCGACTGAAAGTCTTCAAATTTGTCCGAGTAATACTTCAGCTGAGTTCGTAGTTCTTTTTCGCGTGCTTCATACGCCGTGCAGAGCACCTTTGTCTCAAGACATTGCATTACATACTTCTGTTGTTCTTTTAATGACACCATTTTCTCTTCCTCTGATTTTTGCAACTTGTCCAACAGAAGCTTTTCCTGGAGACCATGATGTTTCGTCATCGCCCCAATGGTGTGTTCACGAGAGTTCGCTTGTTCAGAAAGAGCAGCGATCTTCGTACCCATATCCTTGTTCTCTTCATGTAGCACAGAATTACGTCCTGCTATAGATTCTATTTTCCCAGATATCTCGTCGATCGCTGCTTGAAATTTCACAGTGACTTGTTCCTTATCTTTTTCCATTTGTGTCATCTTCACATACGTCTCTTCTTTCAACAACTTGTTTTGCTTGTTAAGCTCTCGCGCTAAACTCTCCATATTTGATTTGACCAGAACTGTTTTGTTGTGCGTGGCTTGCAACTGGTCATGCTCTTTCCTGAGCATGTTGTGTTTTTTCTGTAAAGTCCGTAGTCGCTTCTGCTCAAGTTTATACTGCTCCAGCAAGTCTGCGTATTTTTTGCAAAGTGCTGCGATTTTTTCTTCAGGTGAGTTGAGACAGTTCAGGGCTTTCATCATCATGCTTATGTCTTTACCCAATCGTACTTTGGGACGAACAGAAGCTTCCAATACATCATTGGAATCGTCTGGTATCGGCGATGGGCTTCCGGACGAAGTATCATCATCGTGGGAGGAAACAGTGCTTTCTGCTTTTGATATGTTAAGTTCACTAGTGGGAGAATCTGGTACCGCATCTTTGCTGTCTGGTTGTAATTCTTCCACAGTTTTGCTTGCCGGAAAATCGTTCAAATGATCGGCAACTGGCACCTGCTCTTTTTGTACTCCCGACTGATGATTTTCATTTTCCATGTTGCTTTCAGTAACTATCAGCTGGCATTGCTCAGGATTTTTAGTATCCGTACTTGCCTCCATCATTATTTTATGTAGTAGTAATGGAACAGCTGCGAGTGACTCCTCCAAACAAATTATTTAAACAGACTTCGGTTTGAATGAAACTGTTGTTACGATCGTTCTGTAAATTTGCTTTATAGGTCAAACAGAAACCGCAAGGTGGCAGTAACGATCGATGTCATGATCGCTACAGCGAATAGAGAGGACCCTCTAGTGGTAACAGAAAAGTATGATCCAAAGGAACTTTGAAATTGCGTCAACATAGCACAATTTATTATTTACAGTTCAATAAACTAGTCTATTCAGATAACGACGACAATGTGAGATTTTTACACAATAACAGTAATGCGTAATACGTGCTATTCGGATGAAAACATCTCTTTTAAAACATTTTACTCCAGAATTCAGGCGCTTAGCTTTGGCAGTACTTGCCAATAGAGCAAGTATGTTACGGGTGATATCTCAAGTCATTGGGAAGCGAAGTCTTCTCAGTGGTAAAGGTACGAAGTTGCCTGGGAAAGTCGAGCGAACAGTTCATGGCTACAGTTCTTACTTGGACATTTTTTTGTTATAGAGATTGCCAGCGTCAGTTATGTTCCTACACGTGGGAGAAAAAGATCAGTACCAAAATCATTTTATGCACATCTTCCTCCTGAAATGAAGACCAGTCAGACCGACGATTTGATTCCCAATGATCTTCTGCCTCAATACAGAAATATTGAGAAGCTGAATGAGTATGATATGTGCTGATATTTCCAGTTATTTCTATTTTTCAATCTAGTCTATTTGGAATTGTGGATTTATACATTCAACTCTAGGCTTTGTAGTTGCCAAACAGAAAGGTGCAACGCCCTTTGAGGGAACAGAACATGTCCAAGATAATGTTTAGGGTTTGAAAATATATTGAAATGAATTAGTATAACATTAAAATTAATAATTTGAAATCCAGGCCACAACCATACAATGTGTAAGAAAGGCATGAACTCCAATGTGGTTTTATTAGTGGCTCAACTTCATTTTATTATTGAACACTATATTCCTCATTAATGAACAGTGTTCAAGGTGATTTGCGGAAAGTTTTATCGGTTGAGCATGCTTCAGATGCTGAACTGCTTGAAGCTAAACTGCAACAATATGCTAAACAACTTAAGAGGAACGAATATGATTACAGTTCACCTGAAATGAAAGGTTTGAATGTAGATACTAAATAATTATTGTTAAATTATCACAGTCAAATTTATCTCGAAGGGACTAAAATATTGTCTGCTGAGAAAGAGTTTTATTATAATTATTTTTTCATATATATCCATGTCTGTTTTAGTTGCATATATGACAGTTCTTATTCGCAACATTCAAGAACGTTTTGTCATGTCGGGTTATCAGGTATCATATAGATGTAATAAATTGTTCTAGAAACTTATCGGTTCGGTCTTTGTAATCACTCCTTTTTGACAGCACAGAAAGAAAAAAGATTTTCTCGAAGTATTAGTAAAAAGAAGAAAAAATGTATTGCTTGAATTAAGAAAATACAGATTTGATAGATATGCTTTGGTGATGGAAGTGCTCGATTTAAAGTAAGTCTAAAGGCTGTAAAAATGCATTCTCTTTTGAAATTAATTTCGTTAATTCATTTCAGTATCACCTTCGACCCTCTGTTCAAGGTCGGATTAACAAAGCGGGCAGCTAGAGTTTCAGAAATGAGATTTCATGCCTTTGCTGAGGTTCAGCGTAGAAAACAGGAACATCTTCGTAGAGTGGAGGAGTTGGAAGAGGTTGGTGACTCTATATAAGATCGATAGAAATAAAAAAGTTATGTAAATTTCTTCTTTAGGTGAAAGCAGGAATAAGGGAGAAGGTTCAATCCATAGAAGACATTGAATTAATTGAATAATATTCTGTGGAATTCACTCAATGGCTGGCTTGTGAACAAATAGCATTCTTGCTCGATGTCCATGTGTGGAGTCTTGACCGAACATTTTGAATGTTTCGTTATCGTAATAATATTACCATTTTTACATCAAACCATGTTTTATTCATAAGGAGTTTAAAAAGTATTCCAGTATCTGAAGTAAATGCCTTATCAAACTATCAAGATTAAGTCGACTACCACAATGTATACAACACTCCCAAAACGGCGCCAGTGATCACGTATTGTGAGCTGGGAGTATGCGCATTGCTAAAACTAGATACTACTACGGTTTTCGTTCATTCTGTATGCTACATCGATAGCAGAGTAGGGGAATTCAAAATATGATGAAACAGTGCATTTTACGTGGTAATGGATACGAAACTCGTATTTTTAATGGGACTGTTACGAATTGAGAAACTGGTGAAGGATTTTTGAGAGTCAGAAGTATGATAAAAATGTCTCTGATAAGATACGTTTAGTATTGCAGAAAAATATAATGCAGAATTGATCAACACGAGCATTGGTGGAAATGCTTTTGCAAAGATCCTATTCCTGCCCCTGAATATGAGCGATGTACAGTACTTTAACATCATTTGAACTTCAACGTTCAAATAAAGCTGGTCTTTGTTAATCCCCCGCTGCATTTCAATTAAAGGGATATTGCGCCATAATCCGCCTACTGCTATTTCTAAGCAATCCTACTACGTGATTTATTGGACGAAAAAAGGAACCATTAGTGATGCATAGGACTTGAAACTACGCCATCTAACACCGAAATTCTTTTTGTTTGTTTACTATTGCTCTACTCGCCATCTAGTAGGTTCGTTCATTGAGCGATTAATGTCCGTCGCGGCGAGAAAGTCGTCCATGAACTACTGCTAGTATTTCTGCATCGTAACTAACACTAATCCCCTTCAGTTGAGTAATCAAGAACTGGATATTGATTGCAGATCCGTAGGTGAATGCGGTCATCTGCGATCGTAAACCGGGTTGATACGAGTTCGATGTTCGTCGAGAAAAAATGTCCATCATCGATCCTTGCTCGCCTTCGTAGTTCATTGTTTATTGACCGATATCGCTTAAAAACTATCAAATGAAGGGTCCGCTGTGCGCGGTTGTGTTAAGCCCAAGTAGACGGTTGTCACTATCCTTCGTTTGTCAATGCAAATTTTAGCCTACGCTCATTCTAGATATCTACCTGCAAAGGGTAATTGAAAAACGTCTGCAGTTATGTAATAATTCTAGTTTACTTTGATCAAGATTTAGGTAACTGAAAAGGCAGGGGTTGAATTTAAAAGTACTTCTACAGCTTTCAATTGATATAATTGCAGTCATAGTTAGCAAAATAGGTAGTTTCATTCCAAGCATACATATATAAGCAGTCATGTATTTATAGGAAACATGCATACTAAATTGTGTTTTACATCATTTGAAAGAGTGACATGACTTTGATGCAAGATATCTCTGCAGTCTAAAGTGATTGACATATCCATATATAGAACACTTGGTTGGGAGTTTAAATTACTGGCAATACTTGGATGTGTGGGGCTAGATCTTAACAAATACAGAAATTTTATGAATTGTGCACCATAAGTGCAAAAGTGATGGTCTGTAAGTGTGGTTCCTTTGAAAATGTTAGGTTAGGGTAGATTAGGTAAGGTAGCCTAAGTACACCTAAACTAACATAGCGTAATCTAGCTTTCAGAGGGGCCGTGCTGTACTATAAAAGCACTTTCCCCTAGTTACCTTACATTAGATTTGGTTTGGGTTAGCCAGATAGTACAACAGCATGTTTAAATATATAAATCTTTGGTTGATTATTTTGTTATTATTCCTGATCATTATAAATTATTTTCGAATGAAGTCATTGACTCCATACATCCAAATAAAACCGTATTACCTTGGAAATAGCATTACAAATTCATTTTTAATCTTATTTGACTATTGCATTGTAGAAATATTATTTTGAGAGTTTGACAATGGCAGATATGTCGAATGTTGATCCCAACTTTGAACCGCAGTCAAGACCACGGTCTTGCACATGGCCGCTTAACAGGCCTAATATGGAATTGAAGGGAAACAAAGACATGGGAGCTGGTGCAATGAACCTAGGTGCTACCATAGAAGAATCAAACTCCCAAGAGATGTTGGGTGGCAGTGGAGTACATCTTGATCAGATCCAAGGAAACGATGATTTTTTGTCACTTATGTCACCGAATTCCATGATCACCCAGAGCGATCTAGACAGTGTCCTGATCGGTTCACCCATGGCAAACCTCGTCACAGACTTTACCACGCTGTCACCGCCAATTGTAAAGGCGGAACCCGGAGCCATGAACGCTAACATGATGTCAGAATATTGTTCCGCCACTACAATCACAGAACTGTCAAACCTTGAACAGAGTCAGTGTTACGAGGGAGCACAAAGGCTGCACCAGCAGTCGTTGGGGACTATGCAAAATCAAGGCACACTAAATACACCCAGCTTTTGTTCTCCTGGTGGGTCACTGTCTTCTACCCCCGCCACCACTGTTTCCACTGCGTCCACCGGTGCTACTCCCAAAGCGAAATCTACCCGCAAAAACGCCTGGGGTAATATGTCGTATGCCGACCTCATAACCCAGGCTATCGAATCTTCCCCAGATCAAAGATTAACACTCGCGCAGGTGTACGAATGGATGGTGAAGAATGTTCCTTATTTCAAGGACAAAGGAGATAGCAATTCAAGTGCTGGTTGGAAGGTAATTATCACTTATTACTAATCACCTCAATATGTTGCTATAACCATATGTACAGTCATATTTTATGATGTGATAAGAACAATCTGCTTAGCAGCCAACTCACTGCATTGCCTTCTCACCCCTTTCTTTTAGGAATCATTGTTGGAGTGGCAATTCAATTCCAAGAATAAATGAATAACATATCCCAATATATATTTGAAGAAATAACTACCGTAGTAAAGATTGTATATCATTTAGTTTTAAGAGTCCGCCTAACTATAGGTATCAGATTTTGCAGCCAGAGGATTAGGTTTCAATGGCACTACTGCACTGTCGAGTGTGTAGAAATCATATATCATTGTCAAATTGTTGAATGGTTTCCTGTGAAGAGGGGTTTGCTTTGGAAGATTATTCATGGTGATATGAAAAGGCTATTAACAGCTTTAACATTCACACAGCTATTATTAGCGCCGTAAATGTAAATGACAAAGTAGTCGTCAGGAATAAATTGTCCATTGAATGTCGTTACGTTTTTGGCCAGGATTGCATGTACCCTAACCCTGCCATAACTGAATTTTGTATCAGCGAGGACCGCAATATTTCACAATACAGAATGTACATATTTTTTTTTTTGCAGAATTCAATTCGCCATAATCTTTCCCTCCACAGCAAGTTCAAGAGAATTCAGAATGAGGGCACCGGCAAGTCCTCTTGGTGGGTTATAAACCACGATGCCAAACCGGGGAAGTCACCCCGGCGCCGGACGACAAGCATGGACAATGCCAGTACGAAATACAGTCGTTCAAAGCAAATAAAAGCCAAGCAAAAGGTACATTTTGCTGCATTGCATTGCATGTATTTATAAGCAGCACAATAAAAATATGGAATTAATAAACATTAAAAACTGCAGGCTGAAATTTTGAAGAAAAAATCTGGCATGAAGGGATCGGGGTCCGGAAGTTGGAGTCGTGACCCCGGCGTGCTTGAAAATCCAATTTCGAAGGCTCTTGGATCGGACTACAGGTGAAACATAAATATATATGATATGTATGCAGTAAATTACTCATGAGAATCAATTTGCAGACAGTTATATTGCTGACATGAAATGGGGTATTTATTTATTGAATATATAATTTATGAATTCCGAAATCAATGTTCACGACCACAATAAATAGAATCTACTTCTATTTTGTTGTCAGGGTATGCAGGGGGGTCTCAAATACTGTTTACACATCTGAGACAACTTGAACTGTTCCATGTATATATTTTTGATTTGTATTTATATTGTAGAAATGCCAGATGTACGAAACGTGCCACAAAATAATTATTCAGCCTTTTCAGATTGTAATATGAAGAAGACACAGTACGCACATCTGTGGTATACATTTGGGTTAGATTAGTATTGCTGTATTACTTAGAATTCTGCGAAATCTTCGATCTTATCAGTGATTACTCTAATGTCTTATCTTCCTGTTATCAGTCTTCCCTTGTTGCGGATACTGTTTCAGATCATTTTGCAAATGATATTTATATTCCACATGACGGTTATGAATCGATCATCATACTCTTTGGCTCCTTGCGGTGTAGTTTTTATGAATAATTGATACTGCCATGAATATACATGGCTCATGTTAGCTCGCCCTCGTTGTTCTGTCATGTTCGAGCAAGATTTGCAGAAGACAGTGGAGTTTACGATCTCGCTACAAGTCGATTGATTCAATAGACAACATTTTATTATCTGGCGAGTAAATACGTGTAGTAGCTGCTAGCTGGCAGATTTTTGAGGTTCTCTCATATCACATTGAATTATCTCTGTGACAAGACATTGTGGAATCGTTCTCTTCTTTTCGTTGCGTGTAATTTATTGGTAAATAGTAAGAGAGATTAGAAATAAGCAAACTAAAATTTTGCAGGAGCTCATGTTTCGTAAGATGTCAAATAAAAAACTACGACTGTAAAAAACTTATTAATATTTTGAACAAAAGTTTACAAGATGTTGTAAAATATTTGACACTATTGAAGGTGAATTAATGTGTATTAAACTCCCCCCCCCCATTTCTGCTTTGCATTTCACATATGATAACTTAATTTATGAAATATATTTTTGAAGACCGAGAGCTAGCTCAAGTGCAAGCAGCATCAGCGGACGAATTTCACCTCGCGGACTTTTTCTTTCTCCTGATTTGGAAGATGACGGTGCTCCTCCACTTTCCCCATTGTCTGGTTCGACTAGCAATCTTGCAAACCTTAACTCCCCTATGCCATCAGGTAAATAGATATATTATTTTTTGATCCATTAAAATATCTTATAATATTCATGCATTATATTATATTCCTCCTAGCAACATAGCCCGCAGTATTTTTAAATCAATTTTTATCAGTAGTTGTAAACATTTGATTAAAAATATGAATGTAGTAGTATAAACTGTTTTTAATGTATAAAATAAAAGAATGCCCAGATGTATGTCAAGAGTAAAGGTCCAGATTCCTAGCCAGTTTAAACTTATCAGATAACGGCCTTTACATTGAAACTACATCACAAGGTAGCGTATATACCTTAACAAATGCCGTATTAATAGATGTCCATATATAGAAACCTCTATCACACCTCAGACACCTCACGATATGTCTAAAATACTACAGAATGTTTTCCAAATCAAATGGAGAACTAATCTTAAATGTCAAATATAATAAATCAGACGAAAGCCGTCTGTTCATAACCAATTGTTTACAAAACACAGCGCGCGGGTTCGGCGCGGAACGATCGCAGACACGTCTGTGGCTAAGCGCCGAACTAATCGGCGAATGGAAAACCGCCATACACTTTTATTTGTATAGATTTAAAATTGATTTTTTCTTGCTTCGTCATTTTTTTATTTACTTACATTTAATTCCAAGCACTCCATTTAGCATTGTAAGTCGGTAAAATTCTATTTGAATCAATTTTTTTTCTCTACCACAGCAGTATTCAATAATATATTCGAAATCGTTCGCCAAGACAACTCTCAGACTATTCCCGAAGGCATCTCGACTGATCTATTACACGAAAACCTGCTAGAAGATTTGAAACGTACGTGATAAAATTGCTCTCATTTGTATCGGTGCTCTTTCATTAGTGTTGCATTGCTAATGTCGTTGCTAGATTATTAATCACGCCACAGTTCACGAAGAATTAAATTATTCCCTTCACACTGATAGTGCAATTTTGAATCATACATGACTCTGGAAACACTTATCTCTAAATTTCTCTCGTAATATTGTGTGTGATCCCATGCACAGTATATATTGCTGCATTGACCTGAGGACTGAGGGAGAATATGCCTATTAAACTGTTGGTACAGAGTATATGATTTGTTTCTGAGTACATTGGTAAGAAACTATTCATGTAATTCATCCTTCTTATACTCTTATTAGATATTACCAGTTCTGATAAGTTATTAATAATAGGCTGATGTTACTATGAATGGGAAATTGGTAGTTTCTACCATACTATAATGAAGTGAATTCATTTAGGTGTTCATTTGAAAACCTCTATTATAATTGTTGCATAATATTTGTTATCTTGTTTGCAGGCATGGATGTTGACAGCTCTTCTGTTTCCTACACTCAACACGATCAAAACGTTGATTCTAAAGAAATGAATTTGATGTACATGCATCCCAATGGCACTTCTCCCCAGGTGCCTATGTTTCTTTGTATTTTGTATGTTTTCGCTACTTGACATTGCCAGCATGCTGGAGGCAGTTATTGAGAGTCGTGAATAAGAAATGCTTGGATTTGGTGGTTAGATTTTATGAATTAAGAATTAAGATTTTTCCGAGTATTGTGTGTTATATGAATACGTATTCCAGTATATTGAAATTTTCTTTAAGATCTTTTTCAGGAATTGTCAATTCAGTCATTGACCTCTAGTGAATGGAGATATGAATAGAAATTTTAAGTTCTTTATAGTACTATATAATAGATTTTTTTGTAATGGTATTTCCAGAGTCCCCTTCATTCAAACCATAGATGTTTGAAGCATCTTCTATTTCTATCTCGTTTCTGCTTAACAGAGGTTCATGCTTCATAGCAAATGCTATTTTTGCATTTGTTCTTCGTGTGTGTTACTTGATATCTGATTTCCCTCCTCTTAGCGAATATAGATAATTTTATACAATCGTTTTTATGAATGAACTACATACACAACATCTTATACATCCACTTTTGACAAGGATCCATTGTGCATTTTTACATACGCTAATTGAAATCTAATATCACTTGTACCACTATTATAAGTAACGTAATATTTGAGGATGTTGCCTTTGTTGTTATACAATTGGATAAGAATGATCTGCATTGTTTGGTGGAGCAACGTATGCATGTACGTATCAGTATTCGTGCGAAGCGTATTTCCTTATTGCCTTGTATCGGTAGTCGTTTTTACAGAATTTTTCTCGCTCCTGAATAGCCATTCAAAATAACTATACAATTTTCTTTATGTCCGATCAAATGAATTGAACCGCAATTTTATATGATATCCTATTCTACGAATCATTTTTATGATAAAATTATATCAAATATTCAAAAAGAATTGTGTTTTAAGGAAAAGCAATCTATATATTTGCATATTAGTCATGCTAATTTTAGTTTTAACTGAATATCTGGAACCTCACCCAATTATAAAATGAAGGCTTGATTAAATAAAATTGCTGGAAAGTATATATTAATATAATACTGATGCATTTCATCTAGGTGTCCAATGTGAAAAACATGTCAAGCAACATCGCCCAGGCAAGCCCAAACTTAACGAACCTGTTGCAACAAGGCAGCGTAACTCCAAAGAAAGTTCATCAGCAGACAAACTCCCAAAATAATATAAAAATGGAACCACAGCTTTACGCGATGGACACACACAAGGTGACTTGAAATTGAATTGAAATATGGTGGAGTCTGAATATTATTCCAGGTCATTTGTAGTAACTATAGAGCATGACCAATACATTACTATTAATACAGGTTGCACCTTATCCTTTTGAGTATCAAACACAAGATCAAAATCCTGCCTTGCAGTCTCCACCAGAGGTATGGTGATTTACTCTTATCTGTCATGGGATGTTATCTATCTTGCTGTAAATATCAAGTATTACTCGTGATAATAATGATACACTGAAAAATTTCAGTGTCTATATCACTTGGAAACCTTTGGTGTCCTCACACATCACAAAATAGTATACACGGTCATATACACTATACAGTATCAAAACACTTTTCTGGGCTCAGGTTGTGGCCCATGAGTTACAGTTTTTGTATTATTGGATGGTCACCAACCTAATGAGATACATATAACTTAAAAAACTCATTTAGTGAATATTCGTAAACTGGGAATGAGTTGATATAGGATGAATTTCCTTATATGGAGGACTCTGCAGTATTTATTAATCGAGTTTAATATTTCTCAAAAGTACAAGCCTTCAATGCAGAACCAGACTAGCAATGGTAAGGGGATGTACTCGTACTGTTCACCTCAGCAGAACGCAGTCGAATCGCAAGTATACACCCGCTGTTCGATGCAGCAAGCGAATCAGGTAAGCTGAAGGCGAAATCTCGCAAGATGCCTGAATTATTGACGTTTATTGATTGGATGAGTAGATTTATGATGTAAAACTTATGGAAGGATCTTATAATATTTCCTGTTCGTTTAAATTTTCAGCCCGGTACATACATGCAGCAGCAAGTCGGAATGACACAGTACATGATGGATCAGCAACAGCAAATGCAGGTTCGACATATTTTACTTACGTAGGTAAATGTAATTAGCATCGATGATGGAAAAAATAGACTGGAAATATGCTGCGGAAATCTTGTCCTGAACATTTTATGACCTTTAAATTTTATATCATATGGGAAGGTTTTTCTTAAATTTAAAATAACACTCGCAAACTCATGCTCCATTAAATTACCCCCCGAACCCTTTTTGTTAATAATCTTCAATCATTATTGTCATTGAGGTCCATAAAATGTCATCGCATGGTCGCGTTAAATCGTTTATCTATTATAAAAAGGTTCAGTCATTCATCACATTAATGCGTTAACTGTCTTGCAATCCAAAATAGAAGGAAAATGTTGTGTCAATATTGGTAAGTGTAGTGTCACTTCACCCTTAAGCCTGTACTAGCTAGGTTTTTTAGGGGAAAATAATCCTTGAAATGTCTACCCACTATATTCACACCCATTTCTCTTTAGCAAGAGCAACTAAATTTAAACCAACTCCACAGATTAAAGATATTCAATGTTAAAGACATAAAAGCCCATGCATTAAAAAGCATATGGACAATCCTTTTTTAACCAGATCGCAATCCAAAGTAGAAAATCCTCGATACTCATAAATGCAAGAAGCCATCTGTGTCAGAATCATTATGTATATTTCGTTTGAATTTTAACGCCGCTTTCAAATCGTATTTCACGTCTCCTGCTCGATCTTTAATCAGACTTCATGGCTAGGAACGGATTTCATGGCAATTACACAGGTTGGCAATTTTCCCTGCTAATCCGATTAGTTTCGTTTCCTTTTACATCTCATTGCTCACACTCATGTTTCTTACCATTGGCGTTGTTATCATGCTCTCTCATTGTTCTGTCTTGATAAATTATTAATGCGACAGACTTAATCAAAATCCTGATTCATCAAAATCAATGGAATTGCGTTTCAGCTTTGATCAGTATTGAACAAGGTTATTTTTGGGTCATATTGTGATGTGATCGTTATTTGAAACAGTCAAGTGAAAAACACAAAAATAGTTGTAGAATTTTAAGCAGGTCTGCAGTGTCAGAGTTGGAGCAGTTTTTGGGTTACTAGAGTACTTTTTTTACCGAATCGAATTAATGTAAAGTTTAATCCTGGAAACTATCCACAACTTTCGCTTTATCCTCCCGTCAATTTGTCACACGATCGCAACCCACTGCCCTGCTTAAGCTACAAATGGTTTTGTGTTATTTAACCTGCAGTAAAACATGTTTTACTTTAACCAGCATGGGCAATAAACCTAATTGTTCGACTATTCGGTACTCTGACTTTATGAGTCATTCAAATTCTAGGGCATTGGGCTGTTATTGACCCAAAACCAGAACTGAAGCACGAATCAATTCATCATCAACTGTGACGTCCTCTTATTCATGAGAAAAACAAATATTGTATTACTTTTTAGGATAAACAAGGTGGTAGCCCTATTTCAGGGTTTACCAAATAAATTATCTTCAAATTAGGACTAGTAAGCTATGATATAAATATTGGGGAGTTTCCATTCGGGACCTGAACCAAGTTTAGAACAGAAATGACATATGTTTGTTCTTAGAATGAGTTGACAATGGACAACCAGAGACAAGCGAACCAGTACATTACATCCAGCAATCTGCTACAGATGAACCAAGCGAAATTTCCTTCCGACATCAACCTGGACGGTCAAGAATTGTTCGATTCAGGCGACCTGGATCTGAATGAAATGTTGCAAGATATACCGTCATCGAGTCTCAGCTCTGCCTATAATTTCAACTTGGATTTTGACCCGCGTGGAGCGAATTTTTATCCTGGTTCTTGTCAGCAGCCAGGTGATTTTATTTCTTCGAAACTTTGAAGTATTAGCTGTCTTCTCTTGTAAACAATTTGCCATTCTTGTGTTTATGTTGTAATTTTTGTATTTGAAGTGAGTAGCTAGTGTAATTTATTTCTGGTATGTAAATATGAATTCTGTTTTCAGGTGAATATGGAATGCCAGTTGAAGATGGCAATGTTCTGCTGGATCGCATGATAAATCAGCCTGGTGTGATGCAGGCAAATCAGGATGCTTTTCTCGGAAGTCCAAACACTGGTAAAAATTATATTTTTGATGTCGAACAACCATTTTATTCCTCATTTTTGAATTCTTTGGAGATATGTTAACAATTCTATGAAAAAAATTTAAAAATAGTTTGCTCATTGCAGAAATTATCATCTGTCTGGATGGTCTAGATCCCAGGTTCCCTCATTCCCTCCACCATTTTAAACTTGTACATCTTATCACTAATATTCATGCTGTTTATGTATGGTATGTATATCTAAGTCCATGTAGGCCTATGCAATTTTTTCATTTCTGGAAACGACCATCCCTGTGGTACTTTAGTAGGTCTGATAATACTTATCCTTCTTGAATGGATTCACTACCTTTCGTGTAATACACACATAATATATGTTTTACTGATCTTGCTAGGAATTTCTAATGGGATGGGAATGATGATGGACAATACAAGAACAGGTACACAGCGCTTTCAACAAGTGCAAACAAATCGCACTTCTTCCATCGGTCCTACGACAAGATATGAGTTGCAATGAATTGTCAATTCAATATTTGAAACAGAATGAATGCACTTATTTCGTCGTCAAGTGTTTATTTCACAGAACATTTATCTAAATTGTCCAATCAAAGATCAGAGATCGCCTGGCAACGCAGCTCTTGTTCACCTTTTTATTTTAAAGATTAGTATACACCTACAAACCAATGTCACCCATCCCCCCTAAGCCCACCTGGTACAATGAATCCGATAGATCAGCCATTAGGGCATTTCATTTTCTCAGTTAAAGTTACCATCATGAATGTATTGTCAATATGTTTTTTTATAGAACTGTGTTTAGACTCTTGAGTCTGTTTTATGAAGCTTTTAAATTACTTTATTCAATTGTTAAAGCCCCAACCATAAGCTTCCTGGCTCTCGATGAGAACATTTTAAATTTTATTTAGCTACTAGCCCTAACTCAGCAATAATGGAAGAATTATCATAGGGATAAGCATTAGGTAGATCCTTTTACCTTTTAGCTAAATTATTGCTGAACTTTGTTTTGCGTTAAGATAGCAAATTGACTATTATAAGTCCAGTTGTAAATTCTGAAGGACTTTTCATGTAAAATACCTTACTTAAACCAACTCCAACTACTACTAGTGTCTACAGTATTATCCATTCAATGGGAATCCATAATCTCGCAAAGGTCCCATTGTGCTCGATTAGGGAGGTTCAACCTGTCTTGGGATAAATTACCCATTCTTCTATAATCCCTCATGAGTGCGGCTGCAACTTACATAAAGCTTGGTTCTAATCTCTGCCAAATAGCGAGTATAGAAATTATTGGTAAGTTCTACTCAATCCTTCTTAGATAGCAAATACCATTTAATTTGTTCACAGAGTTATTACTTCATATAAAGTCAGTTATCGATGACTTATGAATTCGGTTTCGTTCGTACATTGGTGCATTTTATCTTATTTTTGCGTAACATCGTTTTTAGTTGGCGTTGTAGATTTTTTTATTTGCGTCACCAGATTTCCTCACCTACAGGTGTGCTATCGCTTTGGGAAACGATTGTTTTAAAGAGCTCCTCAGATTGTTGTTAGTTTTCCTGCTTTCCACATTGTTAAGACTTACTATTTTGTTGTGTTATATTTGGTGACATAGAAGGTGTACCCTATTGGCGAGCTTTTTCGACATAATGAGGTGTAGTCTTCCAAGAAACCCTAGTTATGCAAATGCTCGGCAGCTTTTTCTACAGTGCTCGTCTTTAGGCATCTTGATTCTGTAAAATTGATGCCAAACTCAAGCTTTCCCCACCTACAAGGTGCTTGCAAACGCAGAATATATACTGGCGAACAATAATTCGTTCCGATAAAATACTGGCACTCGATACAGATAGATAAAATTCATTTTACCTATGTCTTAGCGAAAAAATTATTATGTACGAGATTAACGTAAATACCGACGGTAGCTACACTTAGTCCATTTCCCTTTTTCCTGCATTTTTGCCCTATGAAATTTCTATCTTCTTTTTCTTTTACATTCAGCATCTTATCGTTTTTTCAAAGCGTGCCGGCTGTCGTCTAACTAAGTTGTAATTTTTAACTCGCAACATATTTTGTAAATATTGTACTATAGCTTTTTGAAATCTTTTGTAATCGCTTCTATTGCTATGAATTAACGTCTAGTTTCAATATTTTATCTTCGTGCGTTTCTAACAAAAGTTTATTTTGTCTTACTCAGTAGCAATTAGCAATGGTCTGGTTCTACGGTTTCCGTGCGTAACTACCGGCTTAGTGTTAACCTCTGGAAAAACGTTGCATTTGAATTAATTTGATGAATAAGTTTTTAGATCTGCAATTCGTTTGCTAAAAAATGATCGACAACATATAATTCTCCTCGCATAATTCTATTGCCACTGCTAAAGAATAATCGACATACAAAAAATGATGTTCAGTTTCCTGACATTTATGCATTGTACAGTTTTATCTGATACGCATATGTGAGTGCATATGTAATTGTATATTATATCTCTTTTCAGTCGGTGCTCAGTGGTTATTGCAAATCACGATCCCATTTTTATCTGTTTCTTATTATTTCTCATCAGCTTGTACGCTGTCTTATGTCCTTGTGGGACTTGTATCACACGCCACACGTTAATCCATTGTATGCTATGATGTGGTGCTTACGACTGTGCTATATGATATAACCCTTATAGTTCAAAGCATCCTCAAAGTTTTTCCATTTTATACTGAAGGTTACTACTCCCAGTTGACCAGTGATTTCCAACCAGCTTGGGTGGGATTTTTAGAGTATTATATAGTAATTGAATCAATGAATTATCAATTAAAAGCACTTGCATTGAAGGTTTCTCTGACAACATTTCGCTTCATCAACTTATGTATTGGATGCAACTCATTACGACAATCATGCGGGTTCTCAAAAACCTTTTTAAATCATGTTTTTTCTTATTTGTTAGGAAATTAAACGCTTTCATCATTTACAATGTTTATATTACCCGAGGGGAAATCTCATTGAAGGCTCACTGCTCATCTGGCCCATATAGAAATCCCAAATACCAACTCCATGTCCCTGAAGTGTTGAATGGTTGGAAATCACTGCCTTTGCTTACCAAGGTATATACTGTATATGATCTATTAATTACTGTTGTTGTCCTTGGTTCTCTAACTGAAAATAGGTGTGGTTAGAAGCTTCCATAAAGCCCCATTGAAATTTTCATTGTCTTGTGCTTTTGGAACCACATTCAAATCACCAACCAAACCAAAACTTAGTATATATATAAAACCTAATAGGTTTCCTATCATGTCCATTCTCTATGTATTCAAAATTTTAGAAATTCATATCAATCTTGAATAGCAGAAGGCCTGCTAATTTTTATTTGAGTTAAAAGAATAACATTATTCTGTAGCTGTTCGAAGCTATTCTAGGTTTGATACTCGACAAAAACGAGAATGAGATCGTCTAAATTTTATCTCTGCCAATATGATCTAGGTAGTATGTTTTAGCATTTTTTCCACTTTCAATGTTCCAACTGGTGGTCGTTTATCATGGTTATCGAAATCTTTTTTCTGTACTGAAATTGTGTAGATACTTTTCTTCTAATATTTTTCCGTTTACGATATCGTTGACAATATAAATGATTTCCTTAGGTTTGACTATAAAAAGTTTACCTTTTAGGAAATTGTGTTGCAAAAATAACCGTAATTTTAGGGACTTTTCTTTCATATAGGAATACCATTGCGTAGTTTATTATGTGATATTTGACTGAGCGATAATATAAAAATATTTTCATGTGGGTACATATCAATTGTAGTTTGGTGTTAGCATCTAAAACTTGGTAATTACTATGATTTTTGAAGTCATAGTGCCAATTTCCAAGCGTAGGAATAACCCTGGTTTCAAAATGTTCTTGATTAAGTATGATTTTTTCTGCATAATAAAAATGCTTGTGATTGTTATTATTAAAACTGAGAAGTATTTCTCGATTCTATTTTGTTCATGGCTCCTTAATCTCATG
Source organism: Halocynthia aurantium (assembly GCA_013436065.1). NCBI lineage: Eukaryota > Metazoa > Chordata > Ascidiacea > Stolidobranchia > Pyuridae > Halocynthia > Halocynthia aurantium. Next base: position 22,701 of record QXVX01009664.1, on the reverse strand, counting down.
AAGTTTGTAAGCATCAAATAATACAAAACACTAGCTCATGAGTCTCAACATAAGCCCAGATAGGTGTTTTAATAATATATAAATATAGATTGAATATATTATTGAAATAGGTTCTATACACAAAAACAAGTCTATCATTCATATGACAGTCAAATTTACAAATAAGAATTTGTAACATAAAAAATCCATGTTCCTTAAAAATGTTTTTCACCGCTTTAGTTTCAACCTCATTCCTCCTGTTCACAGTTTGGATTATAATCCCCACATGACATGATCCTGCAGTCAAGTTTTGGTCGCTCGTTGTAAGTTGATAAGTTTTCTAACTTGCTTAGTAGTTCTGTTCCTTCAATGAGATTCCTAAAATGAAAATGCTCATATTAATATGAAATCATAAGAGATCCGGGGACCGTCAATGTAGAATGGTTGGAATCCACAAGACATTCTTCAAACCTACCCGAACGCTACATATGTACAATCCATCCATTTGGTAGGCTGTAATGTTACATAAAACTGGGATGCATTTGTGTGCCTGCCCTTGTTAGCCATTCCCAATATACCTCTTCTTGAATGAGAGATTGCAAAATTCTCATCCTCAAACACCGTTCCAAATATCGATTCTCCAGCATCTCCTCTTCCATGAAGTATATCTGAGCAGAAACAACATAACTATGAATATGTTTAGCTAGACATCCTTAAATATATTTAATTTTGTAAGATGCTAGAAGAGTTTATCAAATCCACAATCAGATGGGAGAATTAAAGTATATTGGTCAAGATAAATACCTCCTCCTTGTAACCAGCCATTTGGAACTATCCGATGGATCGCAGTATTTTTGTAATCGAGTGTGAGTCCGCTCGGCAAAGTTCCCTTCGATCCCGTGCAAAGACACAAGAAATTTTCACAGGTTTTTGGGCAAATATCAGCCAAGAGTTCGAATAAAAGCCTTCCCTCTTTGATACCATTAATAGAAATGTCGAAGTACCCAAACTTGTGCTGTAAAATATATTATATTTATTCAATGAGTATTTATTAAAGATAAATTGATATTTAATGCTTCATACTTTGCTATTCATGAAATAATCACTATAAGCTTCTTCTGCCATGGCGGAATAAAGAGATTCTGGACGAAAATCCTCATAGCAGTATTCCTCCAAAGCCCATTGCAGAAGATCTTTGTGACTTCCAATATGAGCATCGTTTAAAAAACACATCACTTTTTCAGAATATGCCCAGGTATCACCACGAATTTCCTTTTGAAAAGAATATTAAAAAAATCACAAATTCAGTCATAAAGCGAATAATGTGAATTTTGCCATCTCTAATTCAAACCTGGGACAAAGTTCAAATTAACTGGGCTGGGGCCCAGGGAGTTAAAGGAGGACTTTTGAATTTCTTATTTGCCCTTCTCAAATTCAGAATTTCAAGAGGAGCCCCCGGGACCCCAAAGGCCCCCAAGTCCTTGAAAAATTTCTCTCGAAGGCAACGATTCAAGCAATAGTATATCGTACTGGAAATGGCGATAGCGATAGATAACCTTACAATTTCAGCATTAAAAGCTATGTCGTACCAACTTTTTCTCTTCAACAAAATGATCCCATTCGCATTCTAGCATGGGTTTTATCGTCGGCTCTTCAAATTTTTCAGGATATTTCTGATACAAATCTTCGGCACAACAGCGCGCTATGTGATAAGATTCAGCCCCTAACAGGCCGAATACTTCCACTCTGCTCATTGTCTACGTTTTTTATATTTATCTTTTATCGTTACATGCAACAAAACAGAATTTGCATGAATAGTTTTTCGTATTAGCTTGAAATTAGTACCGTCTGTGCAAAAGTGATATTCATGGCGTAACCATGACAACTTTGCGTTGTAACCAGTTGACCTCAAGCTAACAAACTAAGTTTATTTCTTAAATTTTAGTCTGGTGTCTGTTGTATTTCATTTAAGAAATAGAACTAATCGAGCAATTGACAACAATTATATTGATTTATATAAAAAGGCTTCCTCTTTACTCATCCTAAATATAACAATGTTAAATGATGACTAAATAAATATGTGTGATGTCGAGGGTTAGAGTTCATGGTAATCCCGTTTGTAGTAATGGTGGACATGCTTTTCTATTGAATTTGGAGTCATACAAGAAGTTTCCAGATGCTTACAAAAAGACTCTCGTACATTGTCGTCCGCTCCTTCCCAAAAATTTTACCAATCCGCTACCAGAGTTCCGAATTTGTTGTACCAGAACGTCCCGTTTTGAAATCCAAGGATGATATAACTAAGAAACCTGCAGTCGAAGTAGGTCTTTATGAAAAAATTTGCAAGATTATTTCGAGTAGCTGATAATTTATACTCAATCAGGGAAGGGAGGATCCAGAAATCTTCACTCCTGAATATATTCCGAGACAAGTGCTTCCTCAATGGCATAGAAACGAACTCAAATACAGACTTGAAAGAATGGATTGCTTGAGAAGACGCCAAGCGATCGATATACCCGAATTCTATCCAGGTTCAATTGTGAAAGTCACCTATGCCGATCCTTATGCCACGGGGAAGCTTACAAGGTAAATAACTAAAATTAAATATGGATGTCTTTGAAATTGGTAAGCTGTAAATTACAAACCTTATTACAGTTGTAAATTTTATATAGAGATGGATTGGTGTGTACAATTTTGGGCAATTTGACTCTGACCCCCACCAAGCAAAGAGTTCTTGTACTTCTATGGCCATATATAGTTTATTTTGCCATATATATCATTTTCAACAACTGCGATTCAGTTTCATAGGTCGAGTGCTGTACAGAGATGGATTTGCTCTTGATTGTCAGTTCAGTTTGAGAAATATAATTGATGGTGAAGGTATCGAGGTGATTTTTCAGCTGTACAGTCCACTGACTAAGAAAATTGAGGTACAGCGACACTTTTAACTTTAATATTTATAATCTCATCTTATTATTAATTTTTCACTGTTCCTGTTAATCAGGTGATGCGACTCGAGAAATGGATTGATACAGATCTTCGATATTTACGTGATGCTGAAGATACCTATTGCACTATTCCTCTTGACATGGCACCAGAGGCAATCATACCCACCTCTGAAGAATTACCTGTATTCAAAGTAATAGTAACAAGATTTTATGCAATTTCATACTAGTAATATATTCTTACCAAAGATAATTTCTTATGTTGCATTTTGTTTCTTCAGGATAAAGTAAAACTGAAGTCGAAAAAAACCTGGGCATATCAGTATCACAAATCATGGCCACCACCACAGAATGCTTATTTAAATGAACACTTCATTGAAGAAGAGCTGATAATGTTTGATAGGTAAGTAGCATCATTTGACTAAGGTGGTCTCCATATATATAGAGAGATTTCTGCATGACAGTAATTACCCTATTCATATACCATCAACTATCCGTTGTATGTCAACAAAAAGACTTTGTTTCATTTTCAATACATTTAAAACTGAATTTCCATTAAGGTTTATTGGGAAATATTCATGGCGCCACTTCGACATCTGTCGACATCATAATTTTATAGAAGAAAAGAAAGACGTGATGGAAGAAATGAAACTAAATAAGCTTCGTATAAGACGAGGAAAAAAGAATGATGAATAAAAAATGCATGGAAACGTTTAATAAATACTAAAAATCGCAATACAGTCGTTTTGTTGGAGTAACCGTTTTGAATGGGCGATTTTGAAGGAAACGGGAAACCACAAGATATAACTTTATCGAAGTTCGCTTTGGATATCTCGCCCTTATCATTTTGTTGGCGTAGGGTAAAATGCAGGAAATATGGTATGATAAACCTCGAAGATGAGTCTCCTGGAACAATGTTATGTAAAATACTGTAGAGTACTCTAGTGGTAATTATTTTCCCGTCTCTGTACAGGCCTGTAATTTTTTGGAATCGATAGCCGCTAGTTGTCAGTATAGAGCTATGTATTTGCTGGTGGGATGGACCAGCATTTTCTGATGTAGGTATTGTTTCGATTGTAGATGGACATGGTGATCTCAGCCTACTAACTACAGTTTGTAAATTCTAATGGCCTAATTGTGTTAACAGTAACATAAAACCTTTTTAAATGTTTTGTGTCATTCACAACATGAATAACTAGATTTAGAGATCCCAAAATGTTGTTACGGATCTAGCGATTTTTTAGAAATGTGGATTATATGTTGGTATTACAGGCATACCCGAAGAATTCATATATTGGTTTGCCTTGTACCAAGTGATAAGCAGATTAAGTTGCAAGCAGTTTCATATCACTTAGATCATATATATTTATGACCCAAAGTAACTTAACTGTGATGCTTATACTAAACAGATGATCCGATGTTATAATTAGTATACTGTGTCTCTTATTAGTCAGCATCAATTGTAAAGAATGGAAACTGGGGACAGATCAAAACCCAGCATGGCTGGAGTTGGCCGTGCGGGCTTTATTCGCGATCCCTCCGGTCTCCTCATGTCTATCATTCGCACCCTTGCTTCGAGTGATGACGATCATCAGCGTGATCAGGAGAAAGAGAGATTGGAGGAAGCGTTTGGCAGCAACGACGAGAAGTTAGATGAACTCGTCGAGGTGAATTACGAGGAGCTCGCGAGGACCATAAAGCTGTTTGGAAAAATCGGAGAAAGGATTTCCGAGTCGAGAAGTCGAATAAAGCGAGTCAAGGAGAATTTACTGCAGTGTAAATCTCTCCTGCACTGTCGTCAAGACGATCTTCGAAAGCTGTGGATAGAAGGAGTAGAACACAAGAAAATATTACGACTTCTTGATGAAATAGAGGAAGTCAAATCGGCTCCGGAAAATATAGAGCAGTTTATGAAACAAAAGTATTATCTGCATGCAACCAAATTGATTTTGAAGGTATTGGGATCGCTGAAAGGGGATTTGATGAAAGTCGAAGCCCTGCACGACATACGAAATGAACTACTGAACAGGAAGATACGAATGCACGAAGGTTTCATTGACGAGCTTCACAGGTAAGAATGAGAACTACAGAATAATTTGATATCAGATGTTTCTAGTAATCTCTTTTCACATTTTTGCCATATAACTTCTTTACATTTATTTGTACCATAATTTCGCGACCCGATACTCTGTTAATAAAATCTAATTCATACTAGTTGGTATTACGTAAATTATACATTTTTCACCAAAACTATTTATATTTACAGGCAAATGTATTTTAACTCCATCAAACTTATGAATGCTGGCAACGGCACAAAAGTTGACTTGGCATACTATGCAAAGGAAGAAAACTTAAACGAGCTGTCAAAAGATTTAGACAAGGAGCCGCTCCGTCTCATGGCGGTATTGGTTTTTTCCGTGGGAAGGTTGGGACGTATGCCGGACGCATTGGAGGCTATCAAGGCTCGGATGGATCGCCACATCAACATGATAGTCACTCACACCACTGTCGAGATTACAGATTTGCATTACAAACAGGACAAAGAGAAAGAAGAGCCCAAACGTCTTCTTCAACTCCTCGAGCTTCTGTTCAACAAGTTCCGCTGTATTGTCAAGGCCCATGAACTTGTTCTTGGTCTTTTCAAGCATATTATTTTCGATAGCAAAGTTTCAATCGAGGTTCAGCTCTATTCGATAGACGAAGTATGGTCAAAAATGCAGTCGGTGCTTCAAACGTTGTTGTACGAATACTTAGATGTTGATAATAGTGCAGCTAACTCTCAACAACTGCAAGTAGGATTCAGTGAAGTGCACAGCGGCAGTTTCGCTTCACATTTCTCGAGGAAACGTACGACTAGACCGAACGCAGTGAGGCTTTTCAAGTTCGAGGCATCGTCTCACGCCATATCGATGAACACATACTTAAGGGAGCAGCGTGCAGAGCAACGGATAACGAGTAGCAAATCTGGCCATGTCAATCATGAATTGGTCGATCATAACATAACGATGCAGAAAGTGTGTAAACCGAACTCTCGGAACTTGACGTTGATATTCCGACCGCTCAATGCTTTCATACGGGAAATAGAGAACGCTCTGAATTACGGCACAGATAGAAAGTGCTCCTTAAATGAATTCATTACCGACTACATTCAGAACGTTTTTATTCGGCAAGTTCAGTACGATATGAAAAAGAATTTTGACACTGCAAGCAAAGTTACCGAACCATTGAAAGCCCTCACCGACGTCCACAGCAATCCAGAGATCAATGCTCAGTGTCAGTCTTTGCTTCAGAGCACGGTAGTTGTTGACCAGTGCATCTGGGATCTCCATTCACTGATGATTAATTTGGGCGAGTATCAGGACCAGTTCCTCGCTATGATTTGTTCGATCTTGCACGAGTACAAAGAAACCTTGGTCCAGTCGTACAGGGGAATCGTTCAACCGGAATCAGAAGACCAACGTATAGTGAGTGCCAGTTGGGTCAGAGAATCTGAGATCAATCGTGAATTGAGCTCGTATGAAAACTGGAGGATCGTGCATCAGTCAGAAAAGTTTCCGCCGCATCGAAAACATTCCGCTCGGATACTGCAGGATTTTTACAGAGAAGGCTTGTACATTGTCGCCAAGCTTGGCGATGAAATGATCGGCCAGAACGGCTTGGTCCAGGACGTCACAGACATGGCTGCCATCGGGAATCTACACGAGAGCTTGGAATGGTTTGTCAGACGTCTACGACTACTGATTTCAAAGATTAATGTCAGTGCTTCTGAGGTACTTAATTTCTATCATCTTGAAATATCATATTTATATATTAACCTTCCGGGTCCATTTTTAACCCGTCAGTGACCACAGGTAATACCATAGCACAAGCTAATGACATCTAGAAAGCTTTTTTTAAAACATCCTGTTGTTAAATTGTGCATTTTTTCCTTTATATAATCAAGAATTAATATTCCAGGACACAATGCAGATGTTGAACCAACTCTGTCAGGACTATAACAACATGTGTGACGTTGCTCTGCTCTGCCTACACATTGAAGCAAGAGTACATTGTTTCTACCATCTCATGCCTATGTTTAAAACCAACAGCTATGATATTCGAAGCTTGGACAATACAGAAAGGGATCCAATGGTGTGTTTAATTCGAGTTTGTAAATTAGAGGGTCAACTACATTAATGAACTAAATTAACTGGCTTGTTTAATCTTCAGGTCATCAAGTTGTCGAAAGATATCAACAGCATGTACGATAACTTACGCAACACTCTGCAGCTCCACAAACAGAGCTATGTGTTCGAAGGACTCGGTCATCAGATATCCGGAATATTAATAAACGGATCCAAGTTTATTAACAGAATTTCACATTCCGGTATCAAAATAATGTGCAGGTGTGGTTTATCTATATTGTAAAGAAAAATTGCTAGCAGAATTCTCAGTGCTGCTAACCTTCAGTCCTAAAGTGATTGCTGTAAAAATCAGGGAATACGGGGTCACTGAATTGAGCTTCATAACCTCATATTTTATTTCAAATAGAGTCTTTTTATCTTAATATACAGACTGACCTTTGGTGACAATTTTATACAGAAAATCAAACTTATTTACTGTTTACCAGTCACTGATATCTCTATCCTCTTATTTATTATCTGAATTATATGTTGCAGGAATATATTTGTCCTTCAACAAACTCTGACACATGTAACCACTTCACGTGAGGCTCATCTGGATGGAGCAAGATTATATTATGAGATGCTTTATCACTCTCCTGATGATTTGCAGGTATAAAAATACGAATAAATGTTTAAATTATTTTATGAGCTGTAGGTATGCATTCTCACACTACAAGGAAAGTGGCAAGACCCTCTGTATATTCTTTGCCAATCTGTAATATGTTTTGTCCAAGCAAGTCAATTTTCTGGTCACCGAAGACTGCAGGTTGTGTCAAATATTACCAATACGATTATGCCATTTTTATTCATTCAATTTTTAGACTAATCTCAGCATAAGCTTCAGCATAAATCTAAAGCACTCTGATAGATTTCTTTTTGCACTTGAGCTTCAACTGCATGCCTAATGACATTAGAATACAAATTTTGACATGGAAATAAGATATAAAATATGAACATGGTTTACTTCAGACAATCGTAGTCGAGCAAGGAGTACAGTTTGAGGAGGAAGACTACGTGAATGCTGTCGAACTTCTCCACAGGAGTCGACCGGGAAGCGGTGGAGAAGGAACAAGGATGGCACGGATTCAACGTCTGCGAAGTATCGTTCAGGAACAGGTTCATAAAAACAAGGCGACGGATTCGAAGGAAGACGAAATGGATGAATAAGTAGGAAAGTTTTGTTGAATTTTACTCTAGAATTTGTATTTAGAAATTATATCGATGTATATTTTAAGAAGGGGATAAAATCCCATTATCAACATTCTCTCTATGCTGTGCCCATGCACTCTGGTTTTGCAACCAGCTCAAAAGAAAGTTAATGCCCGCACAGAATGGTAGTTACCGAAAATAATAATACTGTATGAGTAAAAATTATACTTATTGCATTTAGTGTACAAATACTGTCACTTTTTGCACAGCATATGGTTTTTTAGCACACGCTGACTTTCAAAAACCAGAGGGTACCTTACCAGTAGCTAGCTAGCAACGAAACAAGAATTGTAACTACCATAGAACATGACAGACACTGCTTTTTCCCAAATCTAATATATGGGACATGCTAACATGGTCTCAATATAACACCAGTTAACCTTGGAATATTGGATTGTTGATTTTTTTTTCTGTGCAATGTTTTTGTAAGTACTGCTGTAATTTGTCTATTTTGTTGTCACTCTAAGCTAAGCTTTACTCGATAGCGCAAATTAACAAAAAGCTTCACATATTATGTATAGATGGGTGTTCAGAAAATCACTGTTCAATATATAAATCATAAGTGCACAGCGACTTTCCGAACATCCTCTATATAAATAGATTATTCTCAGCTAGATGATTTGTTCAAAAAACGATTGTGATTATTCTTACCAAACTGAAGTTTCTAATTTTTGTTTATAAAACGTAAATGGAAGTTCAATCATAGAATCTAGTAATCTTATAGACTTCTTAAATAACCATGTTACATAATAAACCATTCTTGTATCCTGGAGAAATTATATTATTTCCAGTATTCTGTTTATGATTCTGTAACCGCTGGCAAAATTTGTATGTATATGTAGAAGCCATGAATTTTAGATGTCATGAATTTAGCCAGCAATGGTTGAATAAAACTGCTTACTAAAGTACGTAGTTTTATTCAATAAATCAACACAAAAAATACGTACGATTTGCCAAAGGCAATGACCAACATTCTGTGAAAATTCAGTGCTACTACGGCCTTGAATGGCTGGCAGTGATATATACTTTCTGATGTAAAAATGTCATAAAACAAAAGCTTCCAGTCTTTATAAAGTAATGTCTTGAAATGCTCCTCGTTTACCTGTCATGTCTCTATCTTCTTCGTAGAGAGGGTTCATGACCTCGTACATGAATACGTTGTTTTCCATTACTCCGTTTTGGTCGTATTCTCCGTCCTCCCGACTTAACAAAACGTCGCTTTCATAAGAGGAATCGTTCGAGCTTGTCATGACAGAGTTGTTACAGGAGTCTTCTCCGTCTAGTTCGTACATTTTGTCCGGCGTTGATTTGGATAGTTTGGCGAAGTCAATGTACATGTGCTGCGAAGATTAAAAAAAGAAATTTGTATCTAAGATTTAAGTATTCATTAATAACTAATGTCAAAGTATTCTTACCGGGTCCAATGCTGATTCCAATAGCCTGCTCATAACCTGTACAAGTTGTGTAAATCCAGGTCTAACATTCGGATCCCATGCCCAACAGTGAAGCATGGTGTGATATCTATAATGTAAGCAAACTTAATCATGGATTTGATACGTAGAATTCTATAAAATAAGATTTTGCAGATCTTTGCTGTGAAACTTGGGACATTCCTCCTAACTTAGCAAAATATAATATCTTATACGCACATATCAACCGACGCTAGATAAGGTCTTTTCAATCTGTTCCCAGTCGACAAATATTCCCATAATTTGCAGAATGGTACCGCGGAGTAAGGTTGTTCTCCAAGCGACATGATTTCCCATAGCAAAATACCGTAAGACCATCTGTGAATCGAACAAGACACGTTATCTTAACAGATTTCTAAGTTACTTGATTGTTTTTGCATTTCGCCTTACACATCCGACTTGACTGTAAATTTGTTACTCCATAGAGATTCTGGCGCCGTCCATTTTGCTGGCGTTATCTAATAGACACGAGGATAAATGGTTATGATATATATAAAATAGATAATTTAAAAACGATGCTATAATACGAACAATAGCTTGTTATAGTTGATTGATATTGATAACTCACCCCTTGGCAATTAACTCTGTAATACTGTTTCTCTTGCGTCACAAATTTTGACAGGCCGAAATCAGCAATTTTCACAACTAACTGGTCCGTTAAGAGTACGTTCCTGGCTGCAAGGTCGCGATGTAAAATCTGGTAAAGTAGTAAACGTTATATTGTGTGGAGTATCCGCCTCAACCAAGAACACGTTGATGTTAGATGCATACGTTTTTGCTTTCAAGATGTTCCATTCCCCTCGCTGCCTGATATCCGAAAGACAAAAGATCTCGAATCTCCAGTCCTTTAGTCTTGGTATCCGACAAAGTAGAGAGCTTTTTGTGAGTCAGGAAATTAAACCTAACATTTAAAATATGGATTGACCAGATGCTGCGATCTAGATAGAAATTTTGCTAATCATTTTTAAATGCCTTGTACCTGCTGTCGTGCAAGAATTTGCGCAGGTTTCCTCCGTTTGCCAGTTCCATTATTAGAATCGCTGGTCGCCGGATAGACGGATTTTCGTTCACAGCCTAGGTAGATCGGTAAATATTGTGTATTATTTCTATATGGCAGTAATTAGACATGTAAAACCTCGTATGGAGTTTACCAGGTCTTCTAAGCAATCCAGTACTACTGTTCCTATAAGCGATACCACGTTGATATGTTGATCAGCTTTTATCAGAGTGACGATTTCCCGTAAGAAATTTCCAAGTTCCTTTGTTTTGTATCCATCTGATGGCAATAATAGACTCTGTTTCATAATGTCTTCATAACCATTTACAGTACGTTATGAAAACCCTTTAATTTTTCTATTGGACTTTGACAAGTAATGCATATCTATCCTGCATACTGATATAATATAATCCTCACCGTTTAACCGCTTCACAGCTACCGGTGTCTGAATCCCTTTGTCATTAGTAATCGTTCCAGCAAACACTTGTCCAAAATTGCCTGTACCTAATATGATTGGCATTGAGTGTTCCAAATTACATTGCAGTCTATGACAAAAAATATTTAAAGGTTTTTCAAATACAGCTATCGACAAAAATTTATAATCAATATTCAATATTTCCCTACTTCTCCCTCTGAATCTCGAATTTAAAGATGTTCCCTACGTCCTCCTCCGTTAAAAATGGATACAGCATAGTAAATTTTTGACCAATCAGTTCCTATAATGAACAGTGGAATTGAAGTTCAAATTCAGAATTTGACTAAATATTCTATTACTGTCTTACTTGGTTGTATCTAACTATTTCATCCTTGACATCCTCTTTCGTAGTTTCTACTTTTGGAACTCGTGGTTGACAATTTGCTATTGTTTCATTGTGATAGAGCACAGCTGGTTCTGGCTCAGTTGATGTATGATGGTTGTCGTTGGATAACATAAGGAATTTCTTGCAGGGTAGGCACAATTGGTTACGAATGTTTATAGTTGTGGTTTTGCGCTGGGTATCTGTAAAGGTTGATTTATAAGCAATATTTTATCATGTACCAAATCCATTGGACTTCTATTGTAATCAACGGGATATTTTTATCATGAATCATCAATATGTGCTAGGAATTAACTCTACTAATTTCCATGATCACCTGAACTTTTGCAACTATGTACGACAGTTATGGCCAATATAAAACCAGCAAATGGTAATGTTGTTATGAGGATTAGCATCAATGTACTGCTTGATGCTTCGCCTGCTGTAAAACATGAAAAGTATTCTCAAACGACTTTGTAATCATCCACCGTTTAGACTTTGATAAAATAAACACCTACTAGATTTTGAAACGACATCTTCGGTAACAAAGCTGTGATTTGTTGCTTCTGTGCTGTAATTGCCAAGTAGTGCATTCTTTCTTTCCTTTGAGTGGTTATCTACAATCAATGTGTCTACATTCGTAAACTGTGTTAAAATCATTGGCATATATATCGGTAAAAGCTTCTATGACAAGCATAAATCAACTTTGTTATCCTTTAATTAACACATCGCGGAACTGCAGATTGGCCTACGATGTGATCAAAGTGACGTCCCCTTTGTGTAGCGCCTATGTGCAAGTGTCATATCTCAGATACATCACTGATTAGGATGTTAAAATACATATGGTAAATAAGTAATCTTACCAATGCTTAGAGTGAAATTTTCTTGGAATAATAGCTCGTTCCTTGTTTTGTTTCCGCTATGCCACAGGTTGCAGTGATATATACCATTATCTCCAGTCGTCAGGTTCGATATAGTCAACCGTGTTCCAAGTATTAATGGTTTCTTATTGCAACCGGTTATTTCAATCTGTTAATTCATTGTAATTTGTTGGTTTTTGTTACAAATTCAGGTAGATAGTAATATTAATGAAAATATGTAGATGGAATGTAAGAAGGAAAGGGAGGGGGTGCCAAATTGGCGCGCCTGTCAAATATTTTACTCCTCGCTTAAATGCGCGGATGACCAGTCCATCCATTAATACCAGACGAATAATTGTTGTGAAGTTTCGTCTCGAGATTTTTAAATTTCATGGAAGATTTATTCCCTGATCCCGTAAAAAGATTCGTATCATTGAAGTATATTTTTCTACCTTACCCTTTCATCCGTTATATCCATTTTATTTGTTCCTTTCATCCATTTCAACTGAACCATCGGAGAAAGCGAGGGATCGCCTCCTCTGTATCCGATATGACTGCAGGTAAACCTTGCAGTATCACCCGATTTCAATTTGAACTTCTTTTGGGGCCAACCCAGTGGTATGAAGTCACCTGTTTATGAAGCCTTTGTTAAAGATACTAATTCGTCTTAACTAACGAGAATATCCATTATGTATGTAAACTATATGCAGGCCTGCCCCCTCAGGAGCTGCAAAGCCCAATTGGGAAGATGTTTTGTGGTGTCCCAGTTGCACAATGAAAGTAGAATCTCGAGATATAAATATTTGTCTAAGTTTATTATACTATATCAATGGGAGAATGAGAGACAATCAAAATGTTAATACATGTACATGTGAGTTGATGAACCAAATGGATCTAAGCACATTCTATTGTAATTACTCTAGTGCTGGGTGACCTCAAACGCGAACTAATTATGAGCAATCAGCTTAAAGCAAGCTCTGACTATATGGATTTAAATTCTAGATTGTGTCGATAGCTTGCTCACCATCAGAGAGATTATTCCATTCTAATTTAGCTGTTGCAAGTTCCTTGCATGTTTTTGATCTTCCAAACGCGAGCGTGACAAGGAATGATCCGATAATGATAACTATACGCATCTGAGAAAATAATAGGAATGAAATTGTGGGTTTTGGTATGTAAATGTAAACTCGCAGTCTTGCTCGAATGATCCGGCCCATAAATACTCTTATCTACAATTCCTGCGATCAATACAAGAATCGCAAATACACCATATATCTTACAGAAAATTCCAAGACGCTCTTTTTCATCTTAATATCACTTCCACAAGTTGTCCAACGAAAATCTGAAGTAAGGTCGATTTAACTCCCTACTAAAAATCCGCTTTTGTCCATGTATATTAATGCTACATTATTCATCAAAAAACTGCAAAAAGAACATTATACAAGGGAATATATGATATTTTCCACCACCTTCACTCGTTATATTACAATTAACTATTTTTTCTGAATCACCCTGAATCACAATGAGCCTAATAGCCTCATAGATTTATACATGCCGACCTTCTCTACAGTACTCCTGATGCCCCAACGCTTTCGGATAGGCGACAGCCGACCTTTTACTGCTGAATGAACTCTATTTCGAATACCGTGGTTACTAGAAGTCTATCCAGTTAAATGTCACTTCTCTTATCCACATGTAATGCTCCTCCTAAGTAAATCATATTCTTGTATTACAATATTTACACACATTAGATTACTTCGGTGTACATACAACTTTATCAACATGAATATTTGTTTATGCCAAGCTGGTTTCTTTCCTCTGTCCGTAAGACCGTAATTTCATAAAGCAAACATGGTTGTTTTGCACGGAAACCTATTAAGCCTACATTCTATGCAGTATAGAATTACATGAAGATGAAGCATTGTTCATGGGTATTATGAATTTTCACGCTTTTCTACCTACTCAGAAATTCAATGACATTTTGCATCGGCAACGCATTTCATTATGTTCATCAAAATGTCTATGTTTATGAAGGCGTCCTGCTAATGTCTATGAAATGTCATTCCATAATCCCCTTTCCAGGAAAGTAATGTTAAGAATCATTGCAGTACTATTGAATATTCATAGAGGCGATGTGTTGAGTATATGATACGGACAAAGTGACCACCTCTTCCCGAAGTTAATTATACTACATAACATTTTGCTTTAATGAACAATATTAGTTGGTTATTGAGAATTGACTAAAAACCCCGAGAAAGTAACTTGTATTGTAATTTGCCCATGATTAAACCTATGTTCGCAATGACGTCGAACGTTAATATATGTTTTCAAATTAAGTATTTTTGTTTCTGTCTGATCATTATCCATCATTTATCCGGGATGTGATACAGCAAACGGCGATTAGATTTTAAGACCATTAGTGTACTATACACTTATCTGCGTAACAGTCTAATTTTCTGTATCTATATAACTTATTATTTGACTTAGATCATTTACTGTGCTTTTAATATTTACTACACTATGTAATTACTAGCTTCTGGGCACTTGTTCAATTCCGGTGTCTGGCACTCATGAACACAGATAGGAAAATGGAAACAGATATTGTGAAATACTAGAAGGCACTAGGTCATTTACCCTTCCGATGACTATCAGTGTTGTTGTCGTCAGCAGTGGTAATTATGTTTTGAGATTAAACATCAATTTGCTAGGACCTATACGGTTTGATTTTAGTAATCCTCGTGAGTGGAGTGGCATTTCAAATTGGTGGTATGATGTCATTGATATGGTATTTCCCTACCTGTATATTTGTGATGTATTTTGATCCCGTGAAAGATAGGAACACGCACAAAAGTTAAAAATTCATTACAATGCCTACAGCTATATAAAGACTTGTAAGAGACTTCTTTACGCCTGTGTATAACTGTCTAATGGCAGTCTTCTGGTTAGCTGTTGCATTTACCGTAATTATTAGTATAGATTGTCGCACTTTTTGTACTGAACTTCAATATATAAAAAAATCAGAATTGTGACTTCTATACGACTGCATAACTGATGATGATGTGACTTTTAGTTTTACTCATTTATCCGCAATAATAAACCCGTGGTGATTATTGGGTTATCATATGTCTGACCTGTAAGTGACACGGAAGTTTTAGCCCCTGGCATACGGCTGTATAACTATTTTAAATTCGATTTTTTTTCTTGACACGTATGATCTTCATGAGTTAGTTTAACATAAAACTTTAACATTAAAATTCCAACGGTAAAAACAAACTAATTTTCTGGTATCGAGGGTATTTATGGGTATCGAGGGCGAATTTTAACCTTCTACAAAAGGCGTAAACAGAATTTGATTTTGTCAAGTCATTAAGTAGTCAGAGTCGGAGTAGCTATGACAGTATCAAGATTTTGATGAAAATATTGGTTAAATTCTGACTTCAAATAATATTGTTACGACTAAAGAAACAATAATACTTACGAGCACAACAGGTGATGATGAGTGGACAGTTATTCTAGTTGGAACAGGAGCACAGCATTTGGAAGATGCAGTAATGAGGTTTTACACGCACTAAGTCACATAAATATTGTACTGCACATAACTAGCAAGTTTACATGGGCAGTCATTGGCATCGATTCAGATCTTGATATTAGTGAATTGATACATATTCTATTCTCCAGAAATATGTATGTACAATTATCTCTATCACTTTTGTTAGCCTTAATCATTGTCCCCTCGTGTACGGGTTCTGGAGATGACACATCATCATCACCTTATTCAATCATAGTCGATGGAAAAGTTCATTTGGAATGGTCTTTTAAACGTCGGATCATAAAGTTCACGGTAAAAAATAATTCTGAAATATCTTCTTGTTCTACTGAGTAATCATTATCAACAATGTGTTTGATTTAGGTCACAGCACCTACAACTGGTTGGATTGGAATTGGATTTTCACCAAGTGGTTCAATGAAAGGAGCAGATTTAGTATACATGTGGATGGAAGACGGAAAGGCACATGCTCTGGTATGATACTACATAAAATTGCATATCTTCTGCTGTGAATTTTCAGGGTCTCTTGGAGGGTC
>QXVX01009652.1:31853-49339 GCA_013436065.1 Halocynthia aurantium | reverse complement strand
GGGTATTGTTCCTCCCGATACTGTTCCATTTCTGGTTGGCGCTGATAAAGGATCACAGTTCTACATCAACTCTATGCTTGAATCGGTATGGAAATTTATTTTCTAATATATGTATTTGAATATATGATATACTCTAAGCTAATTCTAATTTTCCTAATCCAGGGAGCAATTGATCCTCTTTTCGGAATGCTTACCTTGGCAATGCAATCAGGAGCTAGTCAAGCTGACATTTTCGAGTTCATCACACAATCAAGTAAGTAAACTAATAATATGAACAAGCCTGCTTTCTTGCCAAATCCGTGTTTCACTAATCCTCTAATAAATTTTCACAACAGTGGCTGGAGGAAATGATCCCGATTATTTATCGAGTTTCGGAAAACCATACATTCCAGCGTTGCCATCCGGCATTTACCCTGGTAGCAATCTTTACTTCGCCCATCTTGAAACTCTCGGTGTAAACACATGTGCCCTTCACGACCTTCGTAACCGTTTCGACTGTGGTTTCAATGGAATCGGTGCTGCCCAATGTGAAATCCTTCCATATTGTTGCTATAACGTGAGTTAATGTGTAGGATGTCAAATTAGAAATCGATTACTGGGCGTTGATTTTTATGTTATTGACACCATGTACTTTTTTACTTCAGCCGGTATTCGTGACAGACACTGAAATTCAAGCAATGACTGGTGGTCAAATAACTTCAGCTCTTCAGGTTCCATGGTGCTACTACAACGTTTTTTTCATTTACTACGATAGCTGTAAGTAGTAAGGCACCAGACGCCAGTAAAATAAAATTAAAATAGCTAATACGGCAATAACTTATCAGTATATCCTCATTTGCAGTCTCTCTGATGGTAAAACGTCCTGGTGAATTCGCCACACCTGCATCCTGCTTGCCTCTGTTCAAATACGGACTGAACATTGATTCCTCTATCTACTATCTGTACGCACAACAATCAGGCAGCAACGCCCTATCTGCAATGGTCAATAAGGTATTGAAATCAAATGCACTCATTTCACTACTCGATCCACAGCTCTGTATGCACCTTTTCTTGATCGATATTTTGAACTCCTACAGAGAACCGAATGTGGATTCCCCGGAATTACTGAATTCCATTGTGTTGCTATTCGCGGTTGCTGCTGGGATGCTTATGCTAGTTTCAAAATACCCCAATGCTACGATGCGAACGGCCCAACTGCCTTCAACTTCAACTTGAACACTGTTCCAGTTGCTTATCTCCCAAGTGAGTATCTATAGCTCGTCCTATCTAATCGGTTGATAAAAAATATTAACGAAACATTGTATATATTCAACAGTGAATGGAACCTGCAATGTCAACTATTTCCAATTCCCCATCCTTTACTACCGACGTGTCGCCTGTATGCCAACCTGGGAAATGTTTGTGAACGGCCGCGATCCTCTTAAGCTCCCAACAAAATACGAATGCTTGTGGAAACTGGGTATGACTCGTTGTAATGAGAATTAACTAATCCAGTACCCTGTAAGTAAAATTACCGTATGATTTTATTTCACAGGCTGCTGCTGGGAAGACTACGAAGAAGTCGGTAATAAATACCCATATTCCCCACGATGCTACAGACGTGAAGACGGTGCTTACAATGTGAGACCGAGTGCCATTGGAGAGGTCTCGAATCTCGTTGCAAGATCCGGTAACACAGATGCTGACTTTCAGAAAGCAAAGAAAGGTAAATACAGAAATTCCTTTGTCTAGTGTTTAACAGCAATCTTCTTGAATACTACCCTTTACATTAGTTCTCATCACATCCCGTTTAATAATAGTTTGGTTTTTTCCCTTTAGATGAAGAAGCGCGATTGAGACAGTTGGGATATCAACCGGCAACCGTATAATTATTCAAATCAGTCATTTTACCATTATATACTGTATCTAATAAGCCATTTGTATTAATTTATGAGATTTATATTACCGCTACTTGTGGGAAAGAAAATGTAAAAGAATTACACTGCCTTGATTTTAAATCGCTTGGAACTTTTCTTGTAATTCCCTATTTTTGCTACAGATAGATTGCTGTTACTTTGTGATATATTTTTTATACTTTTGTAACGGTGTAAATAATTTTTCCTATCGTTTGGCGGTTGGGATTTGTTTTTAGGGCCTATATCTAATGAACTTTTCTAGCTTGGTGCCAATGTATCGGGCCCGTAGCTTGGTCCCATGTATCGGGCCTGTGTACTAGTTTCAATTGCAGATGTCGGTGCATTTCTGTAGTTTGTGAAATTAATTCAACGGTACGATTGCGTGGCATTGAATAGTGATGAAACATTTTTAGTATTTGTCAAGATTTTGAATACGATTTAATATGTAAGATGCAACTACGATAACATGCTGAATAAAATATTTGTATTCCTTCAAGTTATGCTTCGAGGTTATTATATGCAAGTTACTTATTAATATTCGCGTAAATAGCCATTCTAAAGTTCAGTAATAGACAGTTTTTATCTCGACCTGTCTATTTTCAGACCAAGCAAACAAGTGTGCTTGCACAGGATTATCTATTCTACGACGAGTCTTTTATAGCAACAACAACCTACGGAAAGAGCCATACGCTGTTTATCTCATGGTCATTTAATATTTCTTATGAAGAATACGTGAGTAAGGCCGAACTTTTACCTTACGCATTGAGAATGTTTGAAAACTCAAACTTGACCACTCCACTGTATCAAACTCCCCTCAACCTCGATGTATGTTCAAAAAAAGGCTCGACTGTGTTTCCAAAGTTGATCAGACGCTCAGCAGATTAGAATGTGGATACTGTACCATTTCTAAATTAAGACTACAAAAAAATCAATTTTGATAGGGGTTTTCCTTTATTAATAAATGCTCATGTCTGGGTTCCAGTCCAGCCTCCGGGCCTATACTGTTTCGGTGCACGGTGCTGACCAAAAATGGCGTTCGGCATGCGGCCGATAAATTTGAAGAATCCAGGTCTAGACTCGAGTTCAGCGTGTAAAATTCCCGTCTGGTCTTCATCAAAACATATCTATCACAGCGTTCACGTTATGCTTACGAATAACACGGCGTTCACAGATTATTGTAAATGCAAGATGACGAAAATTTTGAGAATTCAAATGGAGTTTTCTTATATATTTTGCTTGAATAACTAACGGGGGACCATGTCATGCCACTCCTTCCATGTAAATAATGAACGACACATCTTCGATGCTTCTTTTTAGAATTCATTTACGTCATAGTCTGCTAGATTATTTACAATACTGAAATAACTCCAATAACATATGTTATTTCTCACAAAGTACATGTATTTATGGCATACATGGCGAACATTAACAGTATCGACGTTATGGCGAACATTAACAGTATCGACGTTATATACTGGCTGTTAGAAAATCATGTGAAGCTATTCACTTTAGGATAAAGGTGCAGACTTATCTTTCCAAAAATTTTAACAGGAAATATTGAAGCATGTTGCTAAAATTCGTTTTATTGGCTCTTGTGGCGTTGTCGGCTGGTAGTTCTCCAAAAAAGGAATATGTATCACCAAAACTCGACAGGCCTCTGCTGATTGGAGCATTTAATGTCCAGGTTTTTGGGAAATCTAAAATGAGCAAGCCAGATGTCGTGGAAGTTTTAGTACAGGTACCGTATTTTGTCATAATTAGGTATTAGTATTGAAGTAATATTTCACTGAGCAATCGGGTTTACTCACTAATTATTAGAATTGTGCTAATTTTCTAGTTTATTTCAGATTGTACAAAGGTACGATATTCTCGTTATACAAGAAATAAGAGACGTTGATGAAGTTGCATTCCCGCAACTCGTAGATGCTGTGAATGCTGCCTCCACCGATCCATATGCATCCTTACTTGGTCCCCGAGAAGGGCGAAGTTCAAGTAAAGAACAATACGGGTTTATCTACAGGTAATATTTTTACACTACTAAATTTTTATTCAGTAATGTAGTTTATTATTAATGTAGTTTATCAATGACAGGTCTGATCTAGTGGAAATCAATTTCGCATACGAATACGACGATTCAAAAAATGATGTATTCGAACGTGAGCCATACGTTGTGCAATTCACAAGAACATCTGGAACAGGTTTAAGCTTTTTTCAAATAATTATAACACTAAAACCGTTACCCATTCTCTTATCACCCTCACAGATGTATTCAATTACATCCCACTCCACGCAAAACCGGATGACGCCATTAATGAAATGAACGGATTGGTGGATGTCTATTATAATTCAGTCGATATTACTGGGCAGGAGGTGACGTTTTTATAACTACCATGTACTGCACGACATTTTATTATACTGTATTTTCTGTACTACATCACAATACACTAAATAGTGTGCGCTATTCATCAATGCTTTGACGGAGCATGAACACTGATATTGTTATCCAAAAATATTGTGCTTTATCGGTGTAACAACGGCACTAATATACTGCATATTCCTTTGATAGAACGCTTTGATTGGTGGAGATTTGAATGCAGACTGCAGTTATGTTTGTGCTAGTTGCTGGGATAATGTAAAATTGACAGACGATCCTCCTTTCCGATGGCTCATAGCGAACGATGTCGATACAACTGCCGGAACTACAGACTGTGCATATGACAGGTACTCATATTTTCAATTACATGTTACTTGATGTCTATTTGTTGTATTATAAAATCCGACAATACACCATGTTATAGAATTATCGTCGCTGGCAAAAATATGATTGCAAATTCAGCTGGCGCAACAATATTCAATTTCGAAGAGGCATATAAACTTTCGCATGAACTGGTAACATATTCGTAATACGTCACAGTACTTTTAAAAGGATATACAGAAAACTTTTTCATTTTTATGTAACTGTTCTATACAGGCCATGGATGTGAGTGATCACTACCCAGTGGAATTTTATCTGTCTTGATCAACATATGAAAGCACAGGACTTTTCATGGTTGAAGAGTAACATTAATTTATCCTGTTAATCTTGATACGTTAATCCGTTAATTTGATTAAAAATGAATTCGAAATTTCAAACGTTATTGTACTTTCCATTTACCAAAGTAGGAATGGTTTCAGTCCTTCGTGTACATTATTACTCCATCAACAATTTCTAACGCAGTTAGATTGATAGCAGATATATTTTTAGCGATAGCGATATGTTCACGGGCGCAAAAAAGACGTACGACCACCGCCTACCTACCTGGTACGACGACGGCTTCAAAATCCACCCCGCCTAAACTAAGAACTCCCTTCGGTCGAATAATTTTTTTTTTTTTACAATAGCAGCAAGTTCTACCTCTCTTATTTTGGCCTAACAGGCAACCCCATTAAATTGTTACAGCGACCCCACTTGGGTGTCGCGACCCACATGTTGGGGACCACTGTTCTATTGTACAATAATTGGTAATATATGCAAGATGGCAAGTGACCATTTTGACAATGCTGCCGCACGAGAGCCAGACAGTATGCGAGAGAACACTCCTAGATAACACTCCAAATTGCATTCCATTTGCATTCGGAATACTGGGAATCTAAATTGCACACGATGATCACTTCTTTGTCTCAAGTTTTACCGCCTGTGTATGTAATATTTATTCCTGGTGCGTTCTTGGTAGCATTTTCGCGCATGAGTGGTGTCCAAACCGTGACGTGAAAAAATCACCAGAATCGGCATTTAAGAGGATTCCCAGTCCATTCGGACAGAGTCTTTCTACTTTTAGGACCAAAGTCGAAGTCATTTACGGAGGAAAGCAGATTGAAATATCGATCCTAATAATATTATAATTCGTTGAAACTACTGATTTAAATATGACAGTCAATAATGACCTTATTTAGATGGGCTAAAACCGTATGTATGCAATTCGCAATAATAATATTACCTATTTTGCTTATTTGAGTAGCCATTGAGAAGTTAGAATTGACTAGTCCGAATTGACTCGTATGTAGTAACCACTCTAGAGAAAATTTTACAGTGACGGTTTTAGCTCTATACCTCGCCTCTGGAAGTCTACAGGCAAAATCCGCGCAAACTTTATTGTAGATCTGCATTTCTCGTGCGCAGTATAAGCACAATGTGTTTAGGACATTGTTAAAAGCCCTTCAGAGAAAGCATTTATTACTTGAAGAATGCCCTCTTCTAGACATCTCAGTGATATCGTGGCTTCTTGGGAAGTAGCACTAAGTGATGGAATTCATAAGATAGAGTTTGAGCATGGAACCACTTCTGGGAAACGTGTCATATATATCGATGGAAAAGTGAGTTGATATTTAACGTGTGATCGTGTTCGGTGACATTAGGCAATATATGAAGTGATCACAAACCTGTTTTTGCCTATACACTCCACAACTCCTGTAGATGATTAAATTGTATTGTAAGTTATTTTCTGCGCAATATAACGTCTAGTGTCATTAAAATGACAAAGACAAATTATTCCATTCTATTTTTTTGATAATATACCATGTCGCAAACTCTGAATGTAACTGTAACCACACACAACACGGAACCAAAGCTCTGATCCATACTGATTTTACAAACAATCTTTAAGAAACAAAATATGATCATGTGACATTGCAATATTTGCTCTGCAACCTAGAGAGGTTGTACAGGAGGTACAGAGGTACAACTCTACCTCTTCCGGTCAACCATACAACATAATTCTTTTTCCCTTGGAAACATTGCACATGAGACGAGATGAGAGACTCATGTGTTCAATCATGCTATATGATTCGTTCCTTGTGGAATATTGGTAATTTACTCTCATCTATTTATGTGACATTGCCGCAGGAAGTATTTAGGAAAGACTGGATGTTCAAACTGGTGGGCTTCCAAGAATTTCAAATAGGAAAGCAAAAAATAAAAGGTAAAATTGTATACTTGATAGAGAACTTCAATACATAACCTGATACATTTGTATTTTGTTGAGTTTACTTCACCATTCACAGACAAACCCAGGCCTGAAAATTATTGGTTCCATGTAGAGCAAATTATAATGCAGGGGACTTAAATTCAAAAATGAAGGGCCACTGTGTTCTGTAGAAGATCACACTTGTGAGGATGCATGTCCTTAGAATTTTTAAATTTCCTCATACTTTGAACAGTTGATGTGCCAGACATGGTGTCTGTACATGCATAAAGCGCGAACAGGAAAGCTTTGAAACAATTCTAAGGACATGCATCCTCCCAGGTGTGACTGCAAAAAAAACTATAGAGGTTAACACCATTTGTTCATAATAGAATGGAAGGTTTTTATTGCATCATGGTTCAGAGAAAGTCAGTAACTGGGAGTCTTAGGTGGTTAATCAGGCTTTGCCTGCGCAGCACATATTGTTACAATTTTGTTAGTTCTGACTAATTATCATGGCTCAGGTGTTTGTATTTCTCATGGTTGTCAAGACATACCATATTGTCTTGCCTTTGGTTTCTCCGAAATATAACATCTGTTGTGCAATCTTCTCATCCCCATGTTCGAATACTTTCAGGTAAAATCAATATTGAAGCATGCAGTGGGTTTGCTTATGAATACACACTAAATGTTGAAGGAAAAAGCCTTAAAAAATTCTCAGAAAATAAGAGCAAGACCAGTAAATCATGGGCTTTGCACTTGAGTGGAGAGGAAACGCGTGTGGTTTTTGGTAATTACCCTGCTTTTGTATGTACAAGCGGCCTTGAAAACTCATTTAATATCATTTGTCTGTTTGTAGAAAAAGACACTTTGGATGTTTGGGTTAATGGTGGCAAGATGGAAACTGCAGTAAGTATATAATAATTTATAATTAAATATTATTAATAAATTTAGTGTGCAATCTTTAAAAAAATGATTTTTATGTACCATATTTACTCGATTATAAGCCACACGAAATGAAGAAAAAAAATATATAAGCCGCACGAAATGATGAAAAAACAAAAATATAAGCCGCACTAGAACATAGGGTAGTCTGCCTAAGCCTTTTCGGTCATTTTTCTACGACAATGTCACAAACANGTAGGTGCTACATGTTTCAACTTTATAAGGGACAGTATATGGCTTCGGACAATCTCACTATGTGTTCATTTTGATTTACAATTCCTGTATATGACACCTGTTTTTTTTCTGGGACTAACATCAGTTTTATGATAATGTAACAACGAAAATGCACTCCCACTGTATTAATGTATTTCGTCCTGGAAGCTAATGGCCAAAATTGCACATAAATGGTGGAAATTTCATAAACAAGATTGTCAACAGTTTAAAAAAATCTTAATGAATTTAGGAGATATACACAATTATTACTCCCCTGTGACTACACTGGTTCCACCTTGTTCTTAATGTCCATGACTAATGGAATAATTTCCTGATATGATACATTCATTACAAGTCTGAATTTTTTGTGAAATATATTTTTTTAACAAGATATTAAATAAAAGTTATTATTTGAGTAGTGCCATTGTGGAACAGTATTACATGTTATGCTTCTTCATTTTGATATTATTTGCATAGGCAGGTTTAGGAACAAGGGAAAACAAACATAGGAATATGACAAATATAGAAGAACTATACAAGAGGTTTGCATCATATAGTACTGTACATATATATATATACTAATTATATAGGTACTAATGCTCTTGTATAATTGTGACTGTTCAAATGTAGAACTTATTTGTTCCATGTTCTATTTCATGTAATATGGTGCAGATTTCAGCTGTGCATATATTTATAAAAGTCAGGAGTGTTTTTAGGCTGATGTTTCCTTTCATAAAAAAAGATGAAAATGAAATAGTTGTATTGCTAAAAGGTAATGAATGCATAGAAATATTGCTTGTAAAATACAAGACCGATAATGAATAACCTAGGTCTACTTCAGCAGCAAATATTAGGCAACACCTTACCGGTGAAATGTACCTTTACTATTTGTGGAAATTGGTGAGATTTAGTAGCACAGGAATTACTTCGAATATTGACTCTGTTTCAAAGTAATTCGAAACAAGAAGTTACGTTAACTCGATGACCATTACAAATATAGCTCCTTGGTAACATGGTACTCCTGCTATCTTGTACATGGATATGACAATCATAGCACTGTCAAGAGTACTATAGTGTGCTAATATGGTTGCTTGCTGAGGATGACAAATGCCCCACCGGTGATCAAGCCGCTTGTGGTAGCATAGTTTTATTGCAATGAGTTTGTTTTGTCTCTTTTATGCTCATTTATTTTTCATTAGCTTACATTATTATTGTAACATAATATAATAGGCCAAAATTTCTCAACTGAATACCCGACTAAGATCATTCAAGCACAAAACATATACTTTGTTTGCTTTGACCTTTGTTTTTTTGGCTTCGATTCCTACTTTCGAATAAAATTTGTTTGAAGTCTAAGCAATAGTAATTTGTTTACGGTAGGTAGTAAATTTGGAATTCATCATTGAAACTATCTGTATCACCTAAAAGTTGTGATTTTTATCTGATTGCTGTAGATGTGCAATATTTCTGTATTATAATTATATATGAAAGAAATTCCATTTGATACAAAAGTTTGGTCTCAAGCAACTTAGCAATATGAAATAAGTCATTTAAAGGTGATGTAAATACATCAGCATACTATTGCACCATCTTACTTCATGTTGCTCAACCCTTTGAAATAGGATATGCTTCATAATGGAGTAGCTGAAGATTACACTTGGGCAAGTTTCTTACGATTTATCATTAATTGTGGGACCTTATTACACCAGGGTATGATATATAGATTTTCTAAGTTAGGATTGACTACTACAAATACTCTATTTGGGTCCAGTGGAGGACGGGAATTTCTGTTAAAATTATAGTAAGGAATTCAAGTGTAGTGTCTGTTTTCAATTTATTTCCGTTTTTGCATTAAATATTGTGTTTTTTATTTGCTACTATATGATACATTCATAATTTGATAAGCGAAAACTGGATACGCTGTCTTGCAGACAGTGTATATGATATGAAACGGGAGTGAAAATTGAAATCGAAAAGCACTAGCCAATCAGCGTCAAGTATCAGGTTGATCACGAGGAGCATCGCTTTCCTTACCAAACAGTACGTTCTGGTACATAAAGCAGACAGTAGAGTCGAAGTAGCTGCTCAACAATAGAATATATTATCAAAGTTTCTGTGCTTAAATAACCCGTACGAAAGCCAAAATTCGACAGGATAGTTGTTTGCTATTCCACAATACCCTGACAAAGTTTGAACGCGGAGAGGCTACATTAACACCAGAAATAGGTGAGTTATGTGAGTGCACTTAAGCTACGCAGGGTGTAGTCGGCCGCCATAATGCCACTAGACGTGGCTCTCGTTTCGTTGTAGAGATCACGTGATTTCAGCTTTGCTCGAGCGCGTTGTAGTGTTCCCTTGATCAGATATTGTTTTTACCAATACATGTCGTTTTATCTCATTCTTGCTGTAAAACCCTTTGATTTTGTGCTGACAATTATAAATATTGAATAATGTTCAATGGAGACAAATGCCGTTTTGATTTGCTAAATAAAATGGTTTCCATGTGTTGTGTGTAAGGTGGCACTGGAGTCGTAATCACGCATGTTGTGGATTTTATGTATGGTTTGTTTTTCCAAAACAATTTCTGATACCAGGTTATACATAGCTGTTAGAATGGTCAGCAAATGGTTATGTTATACTTCCGTGATGTTTGTATTCAGAAAGGAGTGTTGGTTAATTGGATTTGTTGGGTAATGTAAATGTTGTTATTGCCATTGTTTATTTAGTAATATTTTCATGGAGTCTCAGTTTTAAGATGGAAGTTGTGTTGGTCGCTTTGCTCGCCTGTTCTGTTATAATTTTATCGCCACATCTAATCTATGTTGATTTGGAGGTGTGAAAACATGCAGTTATTATAACTAGGTAGTGTGTTTATAGTTGTCTGTATTGGTTACAACGTAAGCTTTTGATTTTGAGTCTTATTGAGTAACAATGTACGGATTCCATCAAAAATGACAGAAATATTCAAAAATCGCAAATTTTATTTAATGAATGCGTTGTTATTGAATAATGTATTTGGAATTGTTCTTTATTCTGGCAGTTTCGGTGTGTGATATGTCATATAGAGTACTATAGGGTGCTTGAATTTGACTCAAATCTTCAAAAAAAAATATGGACACATAAATTGACGCTATATGCATTTTGTATGGCTACCAATCTATTTTCATTCAAATATATAGCATTGTTGGATACTAAAGACCCACAAAAAATCTTTGGTTGAGTATAATTGATGATGTTATGCAACTGTCATTGTGAAATACAAATTATGATATCGCTTATGTACACTTGATTGTAGCCATGTAAACATTAGATACTTCAACTGAATCCATAACCTGTCTGTGTGTTAATATGGAGGTATAGGTTTGTATGTGATAGTGCCCTACTATCCTAGTATGAGGATGACTGAAATGAGTCAAAATTAATATTTGATTATTTTTTTGGTTATCAATAGTGGTTCTGTATAAACTACCCAAATCTGTCATTCATATGAAAGCCCTATGTACATTTTCCATGTCCATGAGAAATCTTTGAGTTCAGTGGAAGTTTAGTATGATTTTAGCATTACCTCTTGTTTAGATTCGGTAGTACATGTGCAATGACGGATGGACACATCTGCTAGAGGTGGAATGGCCCCGGCCCTTCAGTCCACCAATTGCAAGCCAGCTGATCTAGTTAATGTGAAAACCACTAAATGTGAAACTACTGACATTGGTTTAACAAACGCCTTAAAGGTACACATAATTCCTCAGTTATATATTGGGTAAGAGATGCTTAACAAGGTAAAGTTAACTTCCAATTCACTGAAATAAATTGTGGTGTCGTAACATGACATTGGAGAAATAAAAAGCTTGTGCTACTTGGTGTGCGAGTAATAACATGTGGTGATATCGTGCTCTAATCTGTTTCAGAATCCTGCCAAACCTGATACAACTGTGGTAACATTATCCGGTAACTGCAAGTTCGCTTCGGATAATACCACAGCAAGTGATGGTATTGAAATTATTAAAGCATTTTCTGGTAATTAAGTTGTGAAACCTTCCTGCTCATTGATAACTTTTTACTACTGCTATCAAAATACCTTTTAAAATTTCATGAACTTGAAACACTTCCCTCGTATTAACCAATATAACATGTGTGTTATGGAATGACCTAGCCAGGGGCATAGCCAGGGGGGGGGGTTATGAGGGTCGGNGGTCGGAACCCCCCCCCCCTTTTTTTTAAAAATTGACGAAAAAAAATTTTAATTTGAAAAAAAATTCTATTTATTTATCAAGGTAACGCTTTTAACGTAGTCGTTTAATTTAACAGCAATGTTGCCTTCGATTCGATAACAAATTCACGTCATTATACGGCGATGACAATTAACTTGGCAATTAGAAATTTCAGAACCCCCCCTTTCAAAATTCCTAGCTACGCCCCTGGACCTAGCCAATATAATACTTCTCTCAATCATGATCACGTTTAACCTACTATTCGTGTATTCAAATGTACAGATAAGCTGTATGCTTATTTTTGTTTCAGAATCAACAAGCATGGTTGTAACAGATACATTTGCATGCACCAAGGAGCCCGAACCCTCTCAGTCGTCGCCGGAGAATCATTTCTCTGATGAAAACCGTTCCACAGCAAAATCGAACAGTTGGAATAAACACAAGAAACCTTATGCCGGCAACGTATTACAAATGAAAAGCAACGTGCAAGACGTTCTACACAACGGTGACGATTCGTTGATAAAGACTAACGGCAACGAAAAACATCTTGAAAATACCCAAATGGAAAATAACTGTCTCAAGTCTTGTTCAGTCAATCACAATGGAAAGGTGCAGATACTCGATGATATCAATACAACCAGTATGATGAGCCATTCAAATAATGTAACCGAAATAAGAGCAAATTTGTCCGAGTCGAGTTGGAGTGAAGAATCGAAAATGTCGTTGACATCAAAATTTGAGGCCAGCGGAATAAATAGTTTATCGTCTGCAAATGTTGGTACACAGGGAGCTTTACTGAGCAAACCCGCCGACCTCATTGACTTGACGGCCCGAGTATATCCGGATTCGGAAAATATCTGTTCCGCTTCTGGGAAAACTAAACTGTCGCAACTGGTCACGCAAAGCCGTGCGGTAGTCTCGGACAATGTGATGTTTGATGATATTTCTTCAGTAAGCGGTGAAGAATCACCGTTGAGCCTCCATCAAACTGTACCGCGATTGCCACCGGCTTTAAAATATGCCGATTTGCTGAATGGCGATATGTCGAGGATTACCCAACAGGGTAATATATCCCAAAAGCTTGCCAATACTCTGCAGGAATTAGCTGCCTCCCTCAAAGGTACGTCTTTGAAGATGGATTCTCTAAACCCTCATTCTAACAATATCGTATCAAGTATGAACACCACTGTGAAAAGTAAGGAAAGCGAAAATCCGAACAGATCTGTGAAAAGTTTGAACTTTGAAAACAGTCCTTCATCTCAGCATGACTGCATTGCACAGCAAAACACAAAGAAAGTCGATGAAATCCGAATGAAAGGCGCAATTGAGCATGCTAACTTGCTTCAGAAGCGTTTGTCAAGATTCAGCAAGAAGTTACATAAGTTACGGTTACGTTGCACTGCCAATTATACCAATCGAGAACTGTCTTCCATCACGTCGAGGAAATCACACGCTAAACTACCTGTAGATACAGATACGCTAGCTGCAACGGAACCTCATCATTCGACTGACAGACGCCACATGGAAATGGAAGAAACAGAGGAAGTTATCTTCTGGAAGAAGATATTAAATAAAAGACTATCATCTCTCGTGAATAGTAAAGCCTCTCATACCGGGTTAGCTGATAACCTCCAGTTGAAAACTATTTCAAATTCTAACACTGAAATTCAAGTAAAAAAAGAACCCAATCAACCGGCCAAGGATTCGGCCGATGCTGATAAGCAGAAGTATAATAAGATTTTAGAAAAAGTGAAAATGAATACAGGTTCGTGGCATGTTTTTCCGATGGCGTGGCCCATAGTCTACTCAATCAATCCTATTTTAAACAGGAATTATCCGGAAAGAAGCCGAATATATGTGGTCACGCTGTAACCAAGATCTCACAGATACAAGTTCTGATGAAGAATATGTGGATGTTTCAGGGAGAACTGCCAGTACACAGTACCAGTCCAAGCCGAAAGAGAGGGGGCAACAAAAAAACTTGATGTATGTTTTATGTGTTGTATTGTTCTTAAAGTTATATTGAGGAAAACCTGCAAACCGTTGTATATGCAAATGTTGATATATAGCAACCTCCCAAATACTATTTTATGTCTATCATGCTGCTTATTGTTTTTTGAACCTTATGTTAATATTGACTCTTTTTAGTTTGCTGTACTAGAATTAGTTGCTCTATGTACATATCGCGGTAACAAAGTAGTATTTTTGTACCGGCAATCACTAACTTAGTTTCTTCATTTTAAATCTGGGCTTGCTTTGCATACTACTCAGCTATTGATGACTGACGGGAGAAAATCAAGTTATCCTGTAAACAAAAATTTAAACTACCTTTTCAGATATAGTTAATGAAACAAAACAATTGGCTTTGTCTTGCAAATGAAAGAAAAAAGAATATGTTACCTTCTTGATTTTACATTGTTCTTTTCTTTCAGACATCGAAAGTCATTTTGCAAGTGGATGGAAGAACGAGTGGAGATTGCAAAGAGATGGACGTGGTTACAATCCCGTATTTCTGACATCGAGTTCAACATTCGTAAACAGGGAGAACTGTACAGGCATCTGAGAAATAAAAAGGTATTTGATTGTATAGTTATGGCTTGAGTAGAAGCAGTATACTGCAATGTTGCATGCTTATTAAATAAAGAATTAACACATATTTCCACTGTACGACTGCTGCAGTTTTCTGATGTCATGCCACCTGAATTTTTGCCGCTTTAATCGATTTTTTTACATGGCAGGCATCTTCAGCCACAAAAGTTCATGACCACATACATGCATCAGACATAACAGTACTTGCTCGTGTTTAGTTTGAGACTTCCCATTTAATTTCCTCTGTCGAAAGTCGCGACGCCGAAGTGTCGAGTGCATAAAGTTATTACTGAATAGTCTTGGTAGAATAAGAGCATGTAACTGCTTCTGTTGTTTATAGGGAAACTTAATCCCATAAGCTCCATGACATCTCTTGTATTATTTAGGGACCTGTACGGCTGAACAGTTCACTCACTAACCAGCAGCTAAAGCAATGGAAACCAACCACAACAAATACAATGGAGGACCAAATCTTCACTAAAAGTCAATTGGTTAGTGTAGTAGCATTGTTTTCTCAAGCTCTTATTAAAAATCAATTCTTTTGAATTCTATGTTAATGATATCGTTTTCCTGCTTCAGTCTACAGATACACAATCATCCTTGGCTACTTCGGCCGGTGGTATACAAACATCTGGATCCCTGTGCAATGTCAATCAAGTTATGAGTAATGTACAACTTCAGACAACAAAGTGAGCATGTTTTTTTTAATCATTTTGTATTGAGGCCTACATTACATGCTGTAAATTTAAAGTAGTATATTGTTATAAGCAAGTGCTTATTATAACCTATATTACATCTATGCTCTTTCACGGACATCGGGAATGTTTCTGGTCTATGGTGCGTGGTCAATTAACTAGTAATCGACCATTTCTTGCTTTGTGCGTGTGATTTGGATACTGCAGTTTGGTTGGCCGGCAAAGTTAAGGATAATATCAGTAGAAATATTGTAAAAACTATCTTAGCTAAATTCGCAATGTCTTCTTGCTATTTCAAAGGAATATCCTAAATTTGTAGTTCACAAACACTTCAATTTTTAAGATCACACTAATGAATTTCTGGAAAGTAGGTTTATGGTATTGCTGTTTTTACAAAGTCTAGGCCGGCAAATGTTGTGATCTGAGTAAGAAAAGGTGGATTATGTTTTGTTGTTATGATTTAAAAAGTAATGAATATGAAAAATTAACAAAAAATTGCCGATTCAGGTTTTTGAATTTTGAATCGCCTTTTCAATACGAAAATGAAAATGATATGCAGAGTTTTAAGAATTATATGCAGGATGTTCTTTTTTTTGTAAGTGTTAATTTTAAGATACCTTCAATAAGATGAATATTTTACACAGAATGTTGGGCAATTTATCTCCTTTGTCTGTCGGATCACCTTCACCGGCTCAGCCAAAGTCCTCAAAAAGTCACTCTATGAGGTTTGTTTATATATTCGATCTCTTGAATACGTGAGGCGATATCCTAATATTTCAGCTATTCAACATTCGTGATACTACCTTTGAACTTTTTTTTTATAGCCTTGACAGGCCCTCAAGAATTGGTGCTAAAGACCACGGTCAACACATACACATGTACAATTCTTCGGAAGAAAAATCAGCAGTGTCTGCGAGAACACAGCCATTACTGACATCAACATTTAAGAAGAGAATTTTATTGAGGTCGCTGAATGCGAGCCGGCTGTCTGATAAAGTGAGTTTCATTAGATTCTCTGTAAGAATTTGTAATTTGACTTATGTCATTTAGTGAGATGAGAATGTACAGGTATTGGAAATTTTATCTGAGTTCTTTCATGAGATAGCTGAATCTGTTTCGATTCACCACTTATATATTCTTTAAAGTAACGTAGTTATTTAGATAACAAAAAAACTGTCAAGCCTTTGGAAAAAATTTAATACTCTCTGTCACAATGAGTAGGCATTTTTCTGGCATCCCGAATTGTAGTTAACATGCTGGGCCTTTGCAACAAAATATTGTAATTTGTAAAATCTTTGGAAAATATTGACTTGTAGTTGCGTCAACTATTATATTGCTCACTTACAGCAACTGAACTCGGTTACTGTGCCAAATGACAGTTCCGTGATGCGATTTGAAAGCACCAGTCGACACCACAGTTGGCAAAGATTTATGAATAATACTTCATATTACAACAAATACCAGTCTCTAGCTGCCAGAGCAGCTCAACATGACCATTGTTACCACGCCATAATATCAATGGAAAAAGGTGAGATTTCTATTGATTTATGAAATTACTGAGCTAGCGGTATGAGTTTAGGGCGTATTTCTACAGATTGGTGCTTGGTATGACAATTTCCTGTAGCATCTAATTTCCTACAGACTATTTCTTTCATGCTAACTTCCTCCACCAGGCTCCAGTACATAGATATTTGTTATCACTGATTAAATTTTCTTGCACGCAGTCTTTTCATCCGTTGAAAGACATAAACCTAACTCTAACCCTCAAACCAGAACCCCCAAAAATGAGGGGCACAGCATACTATAGTACCATTTTTCAGCATCAGTTGGAATACTAATCTAGCGTTTGAAAACCAGTAGGAAAATGTCACAGTAAGAATTTGCAGCAGGAAATTGTTTGGTTCCTATATTGTAGTCAGATTTTTAGGTTCATTTTCAGATATACTATATACAGGGGTGTAGCCAGGGGGGGGGGGGGTGGGGGGGGGAACCCCCCCC
>QXVX01009652.1:0-23552 GCA_013436065.1 Halocynthia aurantium | reverse complement strand
TGGTCTAGTGGTTAGGATTCTTGGCTTTCACCCAAGCGGCCCGGGTTCGATTCCCGGACTGGGAAATTTTTCAAATACTTATCAGTAAATTACTTATCCAGAAATAAATATGATTAAGTTTAATTTTTTTCGAAATATCTCTAGTCACAAGAAGATGTACCTGGAAGGCTTGAGTAAAATAATTAATTAGAAAGGCCGGCAAATTGGATGATAACTGAATATTATTTTGTATAGTGATTCACATCTGCTGAATTAACATGATCAAATGCAATTTCGTAAATTCAATATTAAAAATTTTACTCGATGCTGATNNGTTTCCAAGCTTCCACAGGTGGATTCAAGATTATATGCAGTCAGTTTATCAAGCACATGCACTTTCTGACATGATTCAGGAAGGTGAGACAAATTCAGATAATCTGTGGCATCACATGGAAAAATATACAGACGAAATGCTATCCTATCACGATGAATTTTGAAGCCTGTTTTATCTATAGTTTTTATTAGTTATATACACACTGTTAAGCAATTTTCTGCAGCATTAATAATGAATTGATTAAATAGTTACCATTTGGCCCATGATTAGAATTTGATGTGACAAAAATTTTGAAGTTCAGAATCCATTCATCCAAAATTTTTATTGAATGTTGAACGGGTGTGGGTAAGTTTCCATGGTGTTTGTTCTTTCGCAGTACATTGTTGATTAGCAAATAAAATCAGCCAACACATGACATAGAACTCAATCATACTGAGGAAGCAGAGATGATACATGTTGTTAATGTCGAATTTGAATGATGATCGCTATAGTTCAACCCTAGTCAGCAGGGAGAGGGCTACCTATTTTATTGCTGATCATGAATATGTTCAAGATGGCAAAAAGGTCAAATATATTGTAGCAAGTATCCCATACATCAGCGCTGAGGCCAACCTGTTCTGTGGGACAATACTAAAACCTACTAAACTACGAGTTATGGAGGTTTACGTTTTTAATGTCGCACATCATCATATACGACGAGTGCTACAGCAACAGCAGTATTTAGTATGGCACAGGTAAAGGGAGTAGAATTGTACAAATGCAAGATACAGGTAGTAGGGCTGGTACTGCAGGTATTAGTAATGTTCGTTCCGTTAAGACATCGTACACCGTTCCGCAGTAGACATCATACGACGAAGCATATTTTGGGGTTGCAAGAGCCAAAGGCCCATATAGCTGTTCCTAGTAATAGTGAAAGGAAATCATATTATGGCGCTGGCGCTGGAAATTGGCATGAAAAAATAAATTATACCCTATGGCCTACATTTAGGTTTTAATATTTATCGAATAAAGGGGGAGAAGGTGGGAGACCACCTCGAGGTCCAGATGTAGCCTCTCAGGGTTGGCGTATTTAGGGGACTTGCAATAGTTGTATATAATCTTATTGATAGACTTATACAAACAGCTCAAGACAGTCGAAATATAAGTTTTATTGACAGTAATATACGTGGGTTCAGCCTTTTTGGTCGCGAAGTCCTTCTCCGTGAGCCGTCGAAACAAAGCTAGTGAGAGGAGGCTGTCGTTACATCAGTCCGGGGCCCAGAGAACCAACAAGGAAAGGGCCATGGATATAAGAAAAGGTTGGCACGACAATGTTAAGTTGTGGCCATATTCGAATCTTGTTCAATCTCCAGAAGGTCTCAATAACCCCTTACTTAGTATGGCGTCGTAGACGTGAAATTCAAATGTGATTGGAAATAGATTGAGTCGTTTGCTGAGATTTCTAATTAGAATCTTCAAAACTGACAACGCCTTCCCATTTCATTAAATGAAGTGGGTCGAATTGGAAAGTATTCCGTAGTTTTCGTCAATACGTCGTAGACTTGTTGAATCATGAACACACCCTAAATTTTTAGGTTCGGAAAAACCGTCACCGGCATTATGTTGTCGCACTCTCTCGCCATCTGTTTGACCTCTGAGTGATATCGTGGCATCATTGCGCATGCGCATACAACGCGTCTCCTTGGCTGTGCATAAACCGTTACGAACGTTCAGAGTTCCATAAAAAGCCGGTTCCATTACTTCAGTTTATCTATTCATTCAAGTACAGCTCGGTAAGCTTTGATCCTTGCTTTTTAGTTAGCGAGAGATTCGGTATTATGATTATTTTTGGAATGGTGTATTTCTGTACTGTCTAGGATAAGATTTTAAAGGATATAATAAGTATACGCGATGGGTGATACCGACCTTCGAGTAGCGTCAAATAATGAATCGACCTTGCCCAAATAATTAGCAAGTAGTTTAAATTTAGGTAATAACAGTTATCTTCTGTTACAGTTGTCGAGGACATTCTTCTATTCAAAATGGCTTATTGCAACAAAATGGTCCCAATCTCTCAAACCATGGTAAGAATGTTATTTCTTGATGAAATATTTAAAATTAATCGAAGTATTGCGTTGAATGTATAGCACATGTATATGGATTGCAGTTTATTGAAACTACATTGAAGTCCCCTCTGTAATTTCTCTTGCTGGGTTATGCTGAAGGTTAAGAACAATTGCATACGTTATTGGTGGTTAGTTATGAGTTGTCAGGTGGATAATTCAAAACCAAATGCACAATAGGAGAAATAACATACAGTGATAAACGGCACATTTGATAACCTTAATACAATGGGTTAATAAAGAAAGAAGAATAAATAACCCCATAAAAACATGGGATGGTAACTATGTAATTGATTATTATTAATGTTACATAAATATGTTGATTGTGGATGCTACCGATGTTTAGTCCTGTACGAATACTGCAGTATCGTAAGATGCTTTCGGTAAAAGCTGCTTAGTGATCGTGTAGTAATTTGGGTGTGGGTATTCCTCATCGGGATGGTTAGCTAAAGTATTATTGCAACGTTTGAGAATACCACATTCTATAAGGTTCCAAGAATTTGCCTAAAGTTTGAATGTTGTGAAATTTGTGTCTTGAACATGCACTATTATGCGAATTATTCTATTAGTTGGTTTAGGATTGTTAATAGTTTTGTGCGGTCCCTCCCGAGATAATAGAAGTTTGGTGAGTATGACAAATATGTTTCCATTCCAACCTTCATCTATTTTGTCGAATATTCCCCAGATTATTAAAAGCACCGTTTTATCTTTCATATTTAATTACTGGTATTGTTAAATTATATATATGATCTTGAAATTTTCTTTGCAGCTCAGAACAGCTCTACGCACCTTCAGATCTTCCTGCTGTGTGTCTGTGGTTACACCAAACAGTATTGCTGTAAGTAATGCAATCAAATTTGTTGCTTTGTGCACCATGGTCTTTGGAGACAACTAGCTAAATAACAAATATATGCAAAACCATCAATTCCATTGCCCCAATTATTTACTGACTGAAACTTCAATTTAGGCCCGTGAATTCCAAACGTCAGCTGCGGTTAGAGACATTGATTCCGCTGCAAGATTTATCGGTGCAGGCGCAGCTACTGTAGGTGCTGCAGGGTCAGGTGCTGGAATTGGAACAGTGTTCGGTAGTTTCGTCATTGGATACGCAAGGTAAGTCTTATTAAATTGATAGATATACTGAAATCATTGGACTTGCCCCAACTATTCTTATATTTTTCAGAAATCCATCTCTAAAACAGCAACTGTTTTCCTACGCTATCCTCGGTTTTGCCTTGTCTGAAGCTATGGGACTGTTTTGTTTGATGATCGCCTTTTTGATCCTGTTTGGTCTATAGAAAGTTGACTTGGGACTATTTTCACATTCGCTTCTTACGTAATGATTTGTTCCAGTTCACGTTTTATTAGGTTATAATTTCTGCAAAAAAGAAGTCCTCTCTCTGGAATTGGTTCACTTGTTCAATTTTATGTGATTTATTGTGTGTTAGAGCCACTGGAAACTTGAAATATATTTGATCTTGAAAGAGTTCCTTGACTAGTACTTTTACTCAGTTGAACAGGACTTGAATTATTTTGAGTAACTGATCTCTAGAACAGAACTGGACAATTTATGGTACATCGTGCATGTGTAGCGCATTGCACCAGTGGAAATAATAAAAAAGTAAGCCTACTGATGCGGAAAGTATTTACCAAAAACCAAAAAATGGAACCCAAATAAGTAGCTTCAAGCGAGAAATGGTTATCAATAAATATATTGTGCTGAATGTTAATCAACGTATTTTTAAAAGAACTGGATACGGTTACAAGAGTTTTTATGACTCACCTGAATTGGTTTGGTGAAAAAATTAATGCGAGATGCACAATGTTTGAGACAGTTCTCTAAAAATTCCTCGAGTTCAAAATTGCATATCAGCAAGGTGTGCTGATGTTCAGAAATCCTTGATACACAGGTCAGTAATGTACAGGCCTCGACTAGCAAGCAGAAAAGGTTCTTGGGTTTGTAAGTTCCAAATGTTTGTTAGTCCAATATCTCTTCAGCATTGTGAAACATCCATGTACAGTATAGCTACATCCCATTGATCCTTCAATGTACATACACATTACTAAATCTTTACTTTAATGTATAAATACCATACCATTATACAGACAGATTTGTTTATAAATAAGGAGTGTCTGGGATCGAAAAGCTGTGGTGTCAGAGTTGAAGGTGTTTGCTTGGCTTATGCTGTGCAGGGTATAAGCTTATAACTATTATCTTTGTTTAATCTGTGATTTCCATAGTATTTGCCTGTTGAAATATTTAATGCCATGATGTTGCTCTCTATGGCTGGAAGTATTCTGAGATGCTGCTGACAAAAATGGTGGATAACTCAAGGTAAGATTTTTGACTAAGTTTGATGAATAGTGATAAAGTGTAATAAAACACTATTTATATGGCAACCTTGTCACCTTCAATAACATTTATAACACAACTTCAATAACCTAAGTGACAAAAAGACTGTCAGTAATGGCTGAAGTGTCATTTAATCACGGCTCTTCAAGTGAAGCGTAGACATAAATTGCCAAGCCATTAGAAATGTGAATTTTATTGGCATTGAATGGAACTCTCTTGGGACTTGGGTTCCCTACCCTGCCTGTATCTAAATACAGAACAGAGTACGACTTGGACACAATAATATAAAAGCTTCGATTTGTTGATTTACTGCTTGTGGTGATGAAAATTGTGAATAAGTTTTGGTTTATAATTTGAATTTAGTTATGTTCAACATCATTTAGTCAGGAACCATTGTTGAAAATACATTTGGGCTAGTTGTAAAGATACTCTCAATCCTTAATTTAGTATTTCAAACTTGAATGCAATAAATTCCAAAATGCTATTAAATCAACTAATGCCTTCAAGGCTGAGATATCTTGCAGCTGGACACTCTTTTGTTACAGATAAGAAAACAAAAACAAATAGCAGAACAGAATTAAGCATTGTTTTAGCAAAATACATTTTTCAACCTATTTCTGTTTTGAAAATGGATTGGTATTGCAGAATTCAATCCCACAACTCTATTTTATTCTTACTGTGGACAACAACAAAAACTAGTCATTATATACATTATACAGCTTTATTATAAAGGTTAACAATATTGTGGTACAGAAAATCATGGGTTAAAAGCATGTATATCTTCTAGTAAGACCACTGAGCAAAAATCACTTGTATATGGCATACATGCGCACATATTTTGAATGGTGCGAGCCAATAATTTAGTTTAAAATTTACCAGGATTCAGTACAATTCTGCCATATGTAGTTTACCACTTTCCATATTTTTTCATGGCATGGTGGTAGTGCAGATATGTATATAAGTAAATTTACTGTCACACCATATTATACAGCAAGAACATTCAACTTTCCATAATGCATCTAAAACATCAACATGCAATAGTAATAATGCATATAATAATTTCTAATATGCAGTAGCACCTTCAGAAAAGGCAAGAACGATGATTCAAAAAGCTATCATTTTTGCATTTGCCATAATTATAGCAGCCACATCTGGATAAGTTTTAATTTTATTTGGATTCATTTTTCATATTATTGGAATGATAACTATTGTTGCTGTGTTCATTACTGCCACCATTGGCGGTTCCGTTCTCCTTCGTATCCAGTCTGTTTTTGTTCATTTTGACCATGTATATAAAGTAAGTAAGTGCTTCTTTTTCGATGACAGGGATACTTCTAAAATGTCGTTGAACAAATTCAGCCAACTGTGCCTTGTTCAGACCAGGTCTTGTTTGCATTTTGAAATGACGTTTGTATCTTCTAAATGTAAAATGTATATTGCAATATAATTTTATTGCAAATGACATCGCTTGAAAGTGAAGTTATTTCAATTTTTAGTTCAGTTTTCATTCATAATGAGCTTACCTCAAAGTGTTCATTTGTAAATGTATCAATCCAACTTCCGGGACGTCGTGATTAACATCTCCACTCTCTTTACGTTTCCTCTTTTTTCCGCCATTGTGGGAATGATCTAATGTCATAGCGATATTTCTGTGAGATACAGTAACTGTACTATCATTACCTCTAAATACAACCTAAGTTTCTGCGGGAAAATTTAACTATGATAACTACAAATTCTTTACAACTCCCATTTCATTTACAGCTGACAGCTGCGCATTGAACCATAACATAATACTGTCATAGAGATAGATGTGCGACATCGTCTGTTCAAAGTATTTCGCGCTCGTACATCACCGCAGTCAGAACAACATCAAGAGGTATATCATATTCACCGTTGACGATCCAAAGGTTAGACTTGTTCATCTTTGATTTTATGGTCCATTTAGACGTAGACTTGGTAATTCCCCCCTTTTAAAAAAAGATGTACGGGACTTATTCATTTTGCAAGGTTTGGTGACGCGACGCGTTAGACATCGTTACACGATCAATCTATCGTAGCAAATAGGACAATAAAATCAATGCACCTTAACATCTAAGCGAGATTTCATCGAATAAAATTGGGTCAGAAATCACGCTAGCTTTATAGCATTTGACTATGGCATGTTTGGAATTTATAACCGAGGATTTGGACACAGTGGCCATGGTTCAGAGATTCATCTTGCATTGGTCACACTTCAGTGATCTTGTTATGCTATCAAGATTCTGTGTAGCTAAACTCCTTCAGAGTTTTGATTGTATAGCTGTTGCATACCCCAAATCATACACGAGGGTATATATGCCAATCGTGCACCCTCAACAAATATCCGAAGAGATAAAACTTTTTTTATACTCATGAATCTATAGTTGGTACACATTTTAGTCAACTGCTGTGTGTAATTTCAGTCATGTCTCTGTTAAATCAATTGTTGTGAACTTCTGATGTATTCCAAGGNCAAGCGAGAAATGGTTATCAATAAATATATTGTGCTGAATGTTAATCAACGTATTTTTAAAAGAACTGGATACGGTTACAAGAGTTTTTATGACTCACCTGAATTGGTTTGGTGAAAAAATTAATGCGAGATGCACAATGTTTGAGACAGTTCTCTAAAAATTCCTCGAGTTCAAAATTGCATATCAGCAAGGTGTGCTGATGTTCAGAAATCCTTGATACACAGGTCAGTAATGTACAGGCCTCGACTAGCAAGCAGAAAAGGTTCTTGGGTTTGTAAGTTCCAAATGTTTGTTAGTCCAATATCTCTTCAGCATTGTGAAACATCCATGTACAGTATAGCTACATCCCATTGATCCTTCAATGTACATACACATTACTAAATCTTTACTTTAATGTATAAATACCATACCATTATACAGACAGGCTTGTTTATAAGTAAGGAGTGTC
This sequence comes from Halocynthia aurantium, assembly GCA_013436065.1. Taxonomy (NCBI): domain Eukaryota; kingdom Metazoa; phylum Chordata; class Ascidiacea; order Stolidobranchia; family Pyuridae; genus Halocynthia; species Halocynthia aurantium. The sequence goes on along the minus strand of QXVX01009652.1, from coordinate 15,844 downwards.
TGGAATCGAAAAGCTGTGGTGTCAGAGGTAAAGGTGTTTGCTTGGCTTCTGCAGTGTAGGGTATATATAAGCTTATAACTATTATCTTTGTTTAATCTGTGATTTCCATAGTTTTTGCCTGTTGAAATATTTAATGACATGATGTTGCTCTCCATGGCTGGAAGTATTCTGAGATGCTGCTGACAAAAATGGTGGATAACTCAAGGTAAAATTTTTGACTAAGTTTTAAGAATGGTGATAAAGTGTAATAAAACACTATTTATATGGCAACCTTGTCACCTTCAATAACATTTATAACACAACTTCAATAACCTAAGTGACAAAAAGACTGTCAGTAATGGCTGAAGTGTCATTTAATCACGGCTCTTCAAGTGAAGCGTAGACATAAATTGCCAAGCCATTAGAAATGTGAATTTTATTGGCATTGAATGGAACTCTCTTGGGACTTGGGTTCCCTACCCTGCCTGTATCTAAATACAGAACAGAGTACGACTTGGACACAATAATATANAATGTTGCTTTATGGGGTATTATATTTCTAGAATTTCAATCAATCCAGATAATAATTCAATCTGCTTTTGGTGCAAAGCTATTTTATGACTCGAACACCCACAGCAGAGATAGCCTCATAATGCCCGTACAAGTAAAAAACTGTGGTCCCTGCAAAAGCCCGGTTACATCGAGCTATCCTTACCCAAGCTGCCATGATTAAATATAACTGGGTTTTAAAGGTGCCNTCGTATTCACCGTTGACGATCCAAAGGTTAGACTTTTGTCCATATTTTATTTTATGGTCCATTTAGTGGTAGACTTGGTAATACACGCTTTGGAGAGAGATGTACGGGACTTATTCATTTTGCAAGGTTTGGTGACGCGACGGGTTAGATATCGTTACACGATCAATCGTAGCAACTGGGACAATAAAATCACTGCACCTTAACATCTTATCGAAATTGCATCGAATATAAGTGGGTCAGAATTTCTCAGTCTGAGAAATCACACTAGCTTTATAGCATTTGACTATGGCATGTTTGGAATTTATAACCCAGGATTTGGACACAGTGGCCATGGTTCAGAGATTCATCTTGCATTGGTCACACTTCAGTGATTTTGTTATGCTGACAAAATTCTGTGCAGCTAAACTCCTAAAACATACACGAGGGTATATATGCCAATCGTGCACCCTCAACAAATATCCGAAGAGAAAAACTTTTTTAATACTGATGAATCTATAGTTGGTACACATTTTAGTCAACTGCTGTGTGCAATTTCAGTCATGTCTCTGTTAAATCGATTGTTGTGAACTTCTGATGTATTCCAAGGCTTTAAAAACATATCAACATGCATTTTAAAGCTACATTTATTCATAAAGCATCCAGGTAATATTTAAGGAATAAGTTAACTCTGATCCAAATAAACACAAAAAGACGAAATAAATTCAGTAGATTTCAAAGCTGGAAATACTGTAAGCATATTTGATTAATGAGAGCAAATAACACGCATTTAATTCCTTACAAAAGTAGTTGACACACGCATGATATGATCTGTACAAGTTCTCTTAAAACAAATTTTCAATCAGAGCAGCAAAGAACAAATGGCACGTCCAAATAACATGGCAGCAGAACATATGCAAGTGTTTACTATTGCCATTTTTTATTGCAAACAATATTCCTAGTGTGAATGAAAATCCCTATTCGTCCAAACATGGGTAACTTCTTAGGGATGCGGAGTCTACAACATTGGTTAACATGCTATTAACATCGACTTTATTATTGCATTCGAGTTAAATACAACGAGATACTCATGCTTGGCAGTGGCTTTATAAGATACTTTATAGATACTTCACTAAGAAGATATCTGAAATTATGATCAGAAAAAATGCCTACGAACTAAGAAAAACCCGAAGGGCTCAAAAGCTACCTTGGTCTTGGTTTTTAAATATATAATACCGTACAGCATCTAGAATATAGAAGACATGTAACACTTCAAATATGTTAAACTTAAGACTGAAAAATATCAAGGTCGGTAGAATGAATTTGTTGGACGACTGCACGATTTTTAATCATAGGACGTAGCTGTTCTGTGATTCTAGTGTAGTTGCGTTCTAATTCACGTTGATATTCTTTTTGGTCAGGTCCGATCAGTTGCTTATTCAACTTCAGCGCAACGTGACACGCATACTGGAACTTCTTGAATGTGAGGCGAAGTTTGTTGAAATGAATCCACATTTTCGGATCGCTAGGAACTTCGGTCAAGAAGGTTTGTGCTATTTCCATAGGTCCTTGATTCACAGTAGTAAGAAGGGATCCTTGCAGATTCACCTGATAAAAACAATTAAATGTTGCTGTATGGGATATTATATTTCTAGAATTTCAATCAATCCAGATAATAATTCAATGTGCTTTTGGTGCAAAGCTATTTTATGACTCGAACACCCACAGCAGAGATAGCCTCATAATGCCCATACAAGTAAAGAACTGTGGTACCTGCAAAAGCCCGGTTACATTGGGCTATCCTTACCTGATGCCCTGATTAAATATAACTGGGTTTTAAAGGTGCCGCACTTTTATCTCGTACCATAATGGTTCCTTGTTTAAAGAACTAAGGAAAACAGTATTAACAAAGGTCTTAAGTGTCAATTGTAAAGTTCAAATGATTGTCATATGATATACATATGCACATTACCTGTAACATACGAACATCAGTATCTTTTTGTTCTGCTGCAATCAGCAACTGGTTTGTTTTCTTAACAACGTCTTCGCAAGCTGTTTCCAGAGGAGTAAGCACGACCTCCCACTTTTTGACAACGTTCAGTCTTGTTCTTACGTAAGGGAAGATTTGGGATACCTGAAGGAATACTTTTCTCTTGTATTGATCTTTGATAGAGCCATGGGCTTTGCCGTCAAGAGTATACGGTATTGCATAAACGAAAGTATCGATGTTAAAGTTGCGGTCGAAATAAGTTATCCGTCTGCTCTGTTCCCATTCTTCGAAGTATGGTTCTACGTAGGTGATTTGAATGTATGCTTTGTTGGGCTCTAGCTTGGAGATATCCACTTGATTGGAATCCTTCAACACTTCTACACTAGCTGCTCCAAAACATCTTCCATAAAATGCTTCCAGCCTGTGTGAAATTTCCGGCAACTTTGTTATGGCCGGTTCTTTGTAAATAAACTCCTCATTGTTCAAGTCCCCGAACAAAGTACCGTAGAAACCAACCCTGAAATAAGTTCCGAACATACGCTTACCTACTAGACTGCTTATTTTGCTGAAGCAATCATCCAGTTTACGATGAACTGAAGACAACTTTTTGTAGTCGTGAAAGTGCTCATAAATTGGTATGAGTAACTTGTATATCTTATTGGTTATCTCATGGAGACCAGCCAGGCTAAAAGCATCAGCGGCTTGTTCAAGCAATCCGACTAAACCTGGGGTGGAAAAGTACTTTTCAGTACATACACCATCTTCATGGGGCGATACCACGTCATCTGAAACAGCACTTTCTTCTAAAATGTTTGTAGTTATGTCTTCAAACTCCACACAGCCAATTGGTAAATAAGATATTTCTTCCTTCATTGCCATGTATTCTGCTACCAAAGCAGCACTGTGTAAAATGCACATCCCAGCCTCAGCATGATTTTTGCGCTCTGTGTGTTGCATTGCCATGTTTTGCAGCCATGTCATGCGAAGGTCCGGTGAGTTCTGATACCCCTTGGCGATTCTGTACATGAGATCTATCAACATCTCAGGATCTTCTTTGTGTTCCTTCATTTTAACAGTGTCTGACAAAATCATGTGGAAATTGAATATCATGTCTTGAACCTGCTCTGGAAAGGATGTGGACAACAGATCTTTATCATTTTTAGCATACGTAAGGATTGTTTTTAAGGAGCGCCGTAAACAATCCTCATCAAAATTTTGTGACGATGACATTCCAACAAGCGAGGATAGAGAAGAAAGCGACATGGTTATTTGCATTTTTACTCGTGCAAAGGAATTCCCAACAGAAAAGTTGTGACGCATAAGCAAATAAAGAGAGGCTGCCGCTTGTGTGCGAATGGATCCCATGCTGCTGCTGCATTTCTTCAGTAAACAAAGACACAAATCAGAGCACTGCTCCACTTCTTCCTCGAAAACAAGCTCTGGAAATTTGGCTACAATAGACCTCTGCGTAGCGAAAATGTGCTCGTATACAGCGGTACTCTGTTTTTTCGAGAGACAGTGAAGAAGGACTTTCAGACAAGATGATAATATGGCTGGAACAGTACCAGAATCTGTTGCGGTTTCGATTACCAGTTCAATCGTGTCCAGAATGAGTAATGTGGATTCTGCAGAGAAGTTACCATCCATGACGGAATTGTCACTGTTATTCGCTGAATGTTCTCGATCCTGTTTCCACTCGGTACGATCTTTGCGCCATCGTAGCCCGCGCTCCAGATCCCTTATCCCAGACACGGAAGATCCCTTTTCTGCTCTTCTTCGCATCAGCATTTCCCGTCGTGCAGATGCTTGACCTAAGATTGCATCTTCCAGACGTGTCATTTTATCCTTTTTTCTGGAAACCGATGACCGCGACGAATCTGTTCGAGAGAGAATACTCGATTTTTTTATCTTGTACTCGAAACATGACACGGACAGGTACAGTATGTCAAGAAAGCTATTGATCTGCATCGTTGACAGACTGGAAAACAAATGCCTCAGAGTCTGTTTCGAAATATTCTTTATCAACCACAAGACGCACAGCAGGAGATTTTTGGTGCAATCTACACTCAAATTTCCAGAATTCCCTTGAGGGTTGTTGGAATTAGTCCTTGTCAGAACTAAAGGAGAGCTGCTGATTGCGTTAGCTAAATCCTGATTTATGATACCTGGGTCATCTGGGTTGTTTGACATCAGCAAATTTTCTGCTCCAAACAGATGTAGAAATGGGAGAGCTTTAATGGATATCAAGAATAATGGGACATACAAGGATGCAATTCGTTCTTTTATTTCCAGTTTATCCTTAATTCTTGGATCCTTATCGTGGCTCATCATGAGGTTTCTCAAGGTAGTTATGGCATACAGTTGTGAAGAACTGACAGCACATTCTGTCATATCCACTGTGAACTGGATGTCTGAGAGAACAACGCCAGCAAGAAAATGACGCTGAATAAACCCGTCTGTAAGAGTGTACTGCAAGCCTAGATTTGGATTGGTGGCCGATGTAATAGATGAAGTGGTTGACGTTATGCTCGGAGATGGAGAGGAAGGGGCAGGGGGATCAGAAAAGGGCAAATTTAAGGTCACATACAGCTCGTGACTTGCCACCACCCTCATAAGAGTGAGTCGTAAATTGAGCAGTGACGATGGAGTGGTCAGACTGAAGATTTTCGTGTCCATCTGTTGACAATAATTCTTGACTAAATGAAAAACGAATCCTCTATCCATGATGGAAAGGGTGTCGTTGAAAAAGAAAGCGAGACTCAGATTCAAACGTTCTGCAACATCGTAGTTTTTTTCACACTGGTTAATGATTTCTGTCGTAACCATGGTTACCAACCTGGTAACATCATCGATGAATCGTGCTGGGAACCGCATCGATCTCGATTGTTCGAATCCTCCGGCCTGATCCAAATGCTGAACCATAGACTTTACCATGAGATCAAAGAAAAACCACGAGTGTTTCATGGCCGTCTCTTTTACATAGCCTGTGGAAACGACCCAGAGCAGTGCGAGTTCTTCGTGAAACAACTTGCGAGCTATCGAACGAACGCCCATGCTTTCTGCACTCCTTCCTATAGCTGTTTGATCCATAAGAGATGACCTAGAGTTTGAAAATCTTAAAAACGAACCAGAACGTTCTTCAATGGGCGAAGGAACAGAGCACAGTTCCTCGGGGGTAGAAGGAGGAGTAGTTAAATCAGGATTGCTGCTGCTCAGGTGGAAAGTACCTTTGCTCACAGCTGGTCGACTCCTAACACCAGGTCTTGTCATTGTTGCATAATGATTCCCTCCTAACACAATTGGACCAATATCTTCATTGGATGACATGTCTGACTGAAGAGCACTAGGACGAAATGCGTACGCCACATAAGACGACAAAAGATTACTGTGACCATGTGTATTCACATCAAACTCCAAAGATAAGTGCAAACGAACCGTTAACTTAGCCAGAGCTTCGAAGCAAGTCGTGCCGAGATTTATAACTTGTCCATTGATAACAGGAGGCCTGACAAAAAGCTGAATGAATTTATTTAATACAACATGAAGGAAATGGACAAGTGATACAAGTTTTGCATCTTGTGCTACTGCCATCATACTTTTACGTATGCGTTGATCTATGTCATCGGTTCGCCCAACGGCTCCTTTATCAATCACATTGCACATGGTGAAGAACGTATCCAAGTGCCTGTCCATTGTGTGCACTGTCGAAAGGCATTTTACTACAACACTGAATACAGTCTTACGTCCATCAACCCACTTGACTCCCGGAACATTAGACTCAGTTGAGAGCAGAGTGTAATTGGAAGGAAGCTTATCCATCGAGACTGGCAAAGACATCTCTCCAACATGCAAGTGACCGTTTTGCAGTAGAGGTAACCAGGTGAAACCAACCAAGGATTCCATGGGAGTAAGGTCTTGTTTTTTCTGACAACTGATGTGATAAAAACTAAAGAGCAAATGATGTTTTTCAGTGATTTTTGCAGGCAATTTTATTTTAATCTCTTCATAGAAATCGGGGTTTTTGCTATGATAGGTAACTGCCGCGTAGGCCTCTGTCGTGAAGTCAGCACAGTTGGACTTTCCAAAGATAGCTGGCAAAACACTGTTGGCCTCTTCGCCGCAAAGCAGCTGAACTTTCACAGCTATGTTTCTAACATGACCCGGTCTGTTGGTAAAGTTGACATTCAACGGATACACGTACATGAGGTTACTGTATGTAAGGTTGGGAACAAATACCTCTTTTGCTGAGAATTCTTTAATCTCACGCGTTGGCCTTCCCCGCTGATCGGGGTAAGGCTTAAGCCTCTCTAAATCAGGTGTGATGCAATAAGGAAAATTATCTGGACATGGAGAAACGTCAAGTTTGAGCTTACCCGGAATACACTTCAAGCGTTTGAGTATATTAGACGGACGCTTGAGATCTTGCAAGTACTTGAAAAGATCCTCGTCTCTTAGTTTGTCACTTTCTTGCTTGAAAAAGCTTGATATAGTGAGGGTAACAGGTTTGAAGGTAGTCAACATTTGCTGCTCGGCATCGGAAAGATCGAACTGATTAACTGCGGTGGCAGCTTTCAAAGATCTCTTCTGCAGAATTGGATCCAAAGCGGGCTTTGATTCGTCTGTGCCCGGGGGGGTAGAAAAAGCACTCGAAGTTGTTTCCTGCATTGGTTTCAAGTTGGTTGCGCTATTCACTATATTCATGAGATGTATCGCGGTCCATGCGAACGGCATGTGATATCTACCTAGGCGCTCACAAAACCATTTGGAATTTTGCTTTGCTTTGTCTCTCAACTTATCACTCGAATCTTTCATGTAAGGGTCGGCACATTCAGATATGTCTCCTTGCTGCAATACTTTTTCTAGCTTTATCACTATGAATACATCATGGGAAGGGACGGTCAGGGAGAAGATCGCGGAACGAGCTAGCGTTGGAATTGAAGGGTGAATCCCATCCGTTTTTACCATTTTGTTTATCTCTTCAGAATTGAGATCGAAGTAAAAATTCTCTGTGATTTTTTTCTTGTATCTGGTGTCATATAGAGCGATGGATGCAAAAATTGGTTCGATTTCCATTTCCAATTCAAGGCTCAAACACTTAACAAGCAAACGAAACCCCCGATGCTCTTCTGGAACTAGGGGAATGATCCTCTTTTCTATCGGATATTCAGAATCTTCACTAGGACCACCCACGTTCAATTGATTCTGTCCACTACCCTGAGAAGGGAGGTCATAAAGTGCAAACAAACTGGGTAGTCGGTTACCTGTTCTTTTTTCAAAATTCTTTTTATCAACTTCTTCTTGAGATACGCTTTCCAAAATTGAATCTATTAGCGGATCTGGCTGAGAGTTTTTCAGATCTATGTTGCTAGAAGACCAACTTCCTCTTGTGCCTGCCTCGTCTGCATTGACACCCAGTGTGTTGGAATCATTCGAGTCTGCTTGGGGTTCGTTGTTTACTTCTGGCGAATTGTCCTGTCCTTCATACAATTGCTTAGGAAGAGAATTGATGTATTCAGGCGACTTGTCAAATTGGTGAGCAAGCATCCCGGTACTGTATTGTATGTACTTGCGGGTAACAACTGACCAATCGTCCGTAAAAGATTTGAAGCAGTTGCGAAGGTGACAGTCAGCGTTTTCATCGTCTAAGGAAACAGGCTTCAACAAGCGACATTCTCGTGGCACCAACTTGACTTCGACATCGTCTGTTGGAAATTCAACCAAACATCTGACATCCTCATCTCTGTCGGCAACTGCATCAACCTGATTCGATAGTTCGCTCTCAAAGTTTCCCACTTCTATAACGTCATACCACATAGGTGATGATGATATGGCATTGCTACTGCCAGACATAGATGAGGCTAAAGATGAGACTGGTTCAAAATACTGGGATGCCACCTGTCTCCGATCTTCTTTCAACATCTGTCTTCCAGAATTCATCCTTAATTCTGAATTGTCCATCCAGGACTTCGGTCTACGAAGACCCGCCTGCATTTTCTTAATAAAATTATGTTCAATGTTTACACAGGCTGTTTAAACACAATACTTATATTACTGGTCTATCGCAAACAGTCGCATATCCGTTTAATAACAATCCATTCAATTTATTGTACATCAGCAATAAAAGAGCAGCCCGAGAAATGTACAAAGATATCGTTCCATATTTCATTTATTCTATGTTTATGATGGGTTGGTACTTCCTTCCTATATGAAAAACTGAGGTCATTCTGCAAAGAGTGGTGCAGCATACTTGTACCTACATGAGAGTGCTGATGGTGATTCCCTGTTGTAGCTATTGAACGCGAGTTTGCAAAATACGTACTGTTTAAGTAGATAAGAAACGTAAAGTTTTTATTTCAATCATGTAATTTCCAATTGACCATCATAGCAGTAGTGTTAAAAGTGTTTTGAAATACTTTACTGTTTTCTGGGCGAAATAATTTGTTCTCTAGAGGTATTTCAAATTTTGTGACGGTTTTCACGAATACGCTATGATCCGTGTCGGTATCTGTTTTATTTCAAGCGGTTTGTGAAACGAACTATTAGTGACCGTTATGTTATCTGGATAACCCAGGTCATATAGCAGAGGTGGCCAACTTCACCTAGTTTGAGATCGACTAGCAAATTTCTTAATACCTCACGATCGACCGGTCAATAACGTAACTTCCGTTGACTCTGTTACTGTACCTGACTTTGTATTTACCACACAATTACCAACAGGACGCTTCGGGGCGAGAATGTAACACCTTCCTCTTTTTTTATTTGTTCTTTACAAAACACACAAACATCAATGTGTTTTTTCTGCGCGCAATTTCCTTCTTTGATATGTTATTATTCGGTTCAGATCTAATTGAAAAACATATAAATATAAACATATCGAGGATCTAATAAACTAGTACTGGTGCTTGTGTATGTTCTGGGTTATCTCCGGGAGTGAATGCTGTAATTAGCCAATGCGTATACCATGTAAAACTCATGCCAAAGTTAGATGGAAAATTTTAATATGCAGAGAAAATTTCTATTGTTTGCCACACCACTATGCCGGCAAAACTTAACAGCGTTACATAAATGTGTAAGATAAAAAAATTAATTCAAGATAGTTCAGGGGTTATAAGCCATTCCGCCAAGAAAATAATTTCATTGTTACGGAAGGTTCGTGAAGTAACGCCAAAGCAGAGAAATTTTAATAATGAAAATCCTTCTCCGCTTTGCTACGCCGACAAGTAACTGAGCTCGAGTATTTTCAGATCTTAGTGCATTGAATGCACCTTGGCGGATTATGGGTGCGATTTGATAAAAGCAGGCATGATGGAAGCGGAAATTAAGTAGATATGTAGTATAGATCATTGGTCTTCAACCGGTGGTCCGCGAACCAACACCGGTTTATTACCGGTACCAATTTATTACCATTCCGCTAAAACTTTCACCATGCTTTCACCCGACTATACAGCTACACAATTTGGAGAATTCTTACTGTAATTTTATAACATCAGATTTAGTTAATGTAATTTTATCTACATTGGTTTTTATTTCTGGCAGACGCCGCTCCGATTGGTTGACGAACACTGGTTTAGAACTATAGATTCTTCATAGAACTTGGTTTTGAAACTTAGAATTGAGTGATATCTTACATATTGCCCTATGCCGAAATATCATCCCTATTTTTTTATATCATGTTTATCTCTGTACACTTTAATTTAATTAGGCTACTTTTAATTCCGACTCGACCAGTCTAAATTGTTGTCAGTACGAATTGACTGGTAGTCGCAGAGCACAAGCGCAGCACGTAGGTGTTCATTAAGTTGGTTTTTAAATGTGTTTGGAGAACCAAATTAAACAAACTGAAGGTTGTCTTCTAAGATTGTTTATGAGGATTGATTCAAGGCCAGATCATCTAAGCCTGTTCCTAGTCACACCTGAATGAAGAATTATCAGCCTGTATAGTTTTTGTATATTTAAATTCAGGAGTAAATTAGAACTATACTGAAAATAAATTTATTGTAATATAAATGCATGCACGCACAACCACTCTCTAATTATATTTATGTATTGCATTTCTTATTTATAGTTTTTAATTTCTGCATAGAGTATAGATACCATGCAGTCAGTACAGCTCAAGAAAAAATTTGAAGATCTTCAGCTTCAACAACAGCAAGCATTATTGAGAAGAAAACAAAAAGAAAATGTCAGTGTAAGAAATAAACATATTTTTGTGAATAACATATTACAATACATTTTGTGAGTCTACAATTTTCATGTAACTCAAGTTGCAGTAACTTGTTTCAATAAAAATAGCTGAAATGACTTATTATTTACAAAATGACAAGATATCATACATATTGCTACTGTTCATTGTCTTTACTGTTATGTGTGTTTGCTACTAACCTAATAGTTTTCTGTCAAGCTATACCTACTAAAAAGTTACCTGCAGTTTATGTATTCTATTTAGATAAATAATATTGCATTTTATTGGATAGTAGCAATTTGATGTCTGTATTGGCCATTGAAATTGTATATTGAAGTCGCAGAATTTCGAAATATTAACCCACTGCCTGTTTATCTCTGTGCACTATAATTTAATTAGGCTACTTTTAATTCCAATTGAATCCGATGTTGTATTGCTGCTCTCCCGGGTTTTCTATCATAATGTTATGATATTCTTAAACATTATACCAGCGAATCACACATATACTACTGTACCGATAATTAAAAACATTCAAATTAAAATCTTTTTAACAGACATCAAGCAGTCAGTCATTCGGTGTAACTGATGATCTGAACCTGGATACAAATGATGTCACCTCCAGTAGCTCGTTTGGCATTAATGTTGCACTTGAGGATGCTAACAACAGTATGAGAATGGAAATCAGGTGAAAATAAAGTAGATGAAGCTAAGAGACCCAGCAGTGTAATTCAGATATTACCCGCCCGGATAGTAATTAAAACCTCGCGTTATGAAGAAGTTACACTGCAAGTGTCATGAAGCTGCATTTCTAGCCGTGCCTTTGTATCATATAGAAACGAAGTAAAAATGAATTTAGATTCATAAATAGATCAAATGCAGCCTAACAATTATTTGTTGCATTTGTTATTGAAGGGCAGACATGCCTGTTTTCAACACTTCATGTACATGTTGTTTGTTAATTTTCATTAGAGGTTGGGAAAGGAATGACATCTGTAATTTTCTGTTTGCTATTGTGAGTAGGGAGCTACGGGATGAAACTGGAAGACTGAGGAAATCTATAGGAGAAAAAGAATATGAAATCAAGAGACTAAGTAGAAAAATAGAGAAGACGGAAGAGGAAAAGAAAATTATCACAAGTAATATGACATATTTTAAAAATTTAAAAAAGACTGTTTCTGTCTATCAGTTAAAATGACTCATCTCCAATACATTTGTAACTCATCTTGCGGTGCTCGAATTCATATGATGTGTTCAACGATTAACTGTAAATAATATTTGTGTGCTCTCACTTCTTTATGCACCATTTGACCCTGATATGTAATTGAATAAACTTCTTTTGTATTTAGTATTTTATTATAGAAGACCAATTGTATCTCTCTTATCTTCTCTAAAAAGATGCCGGGGTGGCTTCGAGTTCAGCCGCCACTAAAATCGTAGAGTTGTCTAAACGTAACCGTGAGCTTACTGCCGAGCTGGAAGCTGAAAAATCAAGATTTCTAAAAGAGCAAAAGAGGTTTATGGACAGTAGGGTGAGTTAATTCATGCGTGGATACTTTATGTATAACTACTATTTTATGAATTGATTCTGTTGTCTACGAACACAATGATATTCTTCTAGTCTTGTCCTTAAATTGTGATCGTGGTTATATCATATTTCATACTTACTTATACCTTATATTCTAAATTTATATTGTTATAGGAATTTAAATAGTATTTTAAGACAGTTTGTGTTTTTTTTGTAACATTGCTCTTTCACTTAATTAGAGATACCATACGTCCCTTTTTAAGGCTGTGCTATGCTCAGAAAAGTATGATATGTCGAAGAGTAAATTATAATTCAATGCAATATTTTTTTATTTCATTTATTCTTGATGATATTTTGATTCTGCATATTAGTTTTAGACTGCCCAGAATGCATCTAATTAATAGCTATATACTTCTAAATATGAACCAAACTTAAAATGCCATTTTTTTTCAAATCGTCACAGTTTTTAGTTATGAAAATATGTTAGCCCTACACTTAATATAACTGTCTTATATTTCCAAACAGTAGCATTCTTTTTCTAGCACTCTTTTTGGCATCATGTAAGCATACTTCTTGAAGTAAAGTTTGAATGAGCTTCCTTGCCAGACGTCATGTACCATTGTAAAGGATCAATTTAATTCTCTTTTTTTTTTATCAGAATGAAAAATCTACAATACTGTCACCTAGGAAAGATAGAAGCCCAAGTAAAGTTTTTCTATCAATCATTTTCTAAAATGATAATACACCAGTGTTACTGTCATCAGTACTATTGTGCTGTTATTGTTATCAGGGCCATCTGATGTGGATAACATCGATCAAATCCGAGATAAATACAATGCCTGTAATATTAAATTGTCCGAGTATCGCAATCATATACAAGAGTTGAAGCAGGAGCTCAAAGTTGCGAACAAGGTTGGTAACTTTATCATTGTAATAGTTTCAAGTATCCATGTCAGCAGTCAAACAAATTACTAACCAATAAATTAGTATGTATGGCATGAATCTTAATAGTTTTAGATATGGTTTAGACAGGGTCCTTGAAAACATACAAATAAAAAAGATAGAAATGATCTCAATAGGAAATGCCATGATAAAAAAGTATGAAGGATTCAGTTGAGAAATATTCTTTGTAGTGTAATCCAATGCTCACACTCCCCTTATGCCTTTACCCAAATGAACCTGTATGTGTGGGCCATGCATACCAGACCCCAATTGCAGCATTTTAGTTATTTTCAGCAAAAAATAATTCCTTTTTTTTAATGCTAACCCCCTATCCCTTCCTTAGCTTGAATGAAGCATAACTACTAGAGGCCAAAACTGTACCAATCCCGAAAAACAAAATATCATCCTATTTATGCGTTTAATTTTCTACAACACAATCCTTACAACTATTCTTCTGCGACGTTTATTCCGATCACCATTATTTCTTCCTCTGCACATATATTTTCATTTACCGTGTTTATTTTGCAGTAGGTGTACGTTTGTATGTGCTGGATCATTAAAAACACATTTTAGAAACAACATTTCAAAAAGCTGTGCAATACAGTTATAGTAATAGTACTTGGTTAAAATTAGTCTGAAAAAATAATGAATAATTCATTCCAACAATATTTCTTTCAAGTAATATTCATTTGTTCACAGTCAGCATTAATCAGCATTTAAAAAATATTTAGGTTCTACAACAAGAGATTGGAGAAACGTTCTCCAGTATGCCTGGTTTACTCTCAAGTGGAGGTGGCGGTTTCAGAGGACGAGCACAGCAAATTATTTCTTTGCAAGATAAAGTGAAGTAAGCAATTTGAAGCCTTGATTTGATGATAGCTTACTTTCTATTTCTATGAATACTGTTTCTACATGATTATGTGGGGAAAGAACTTGAATCTATTAGCAAGCTATATAATTTTCTAGAGAAATCAATATTATGCATACTCCCATTCGTTCGCATGGATTAGTAGTACAGCTCTGATTCATTTGTCTTTCTTATTCAGTTGTTAACAAGAAAAAGACAACAATAGAATAGAATAGTTCATTGTAATAATAGTAGTTATACAACATGGGTATTGTAAATACTCATCCCCTGTTTTTATCAGACGAATGTAGGCAGCTAATAGTAAGTGGGCTGAGAACTATTGTCTGTCGTCTGTTTAGAACGTCATGACAATTTCGGCCTAGGGAGTACGCCCAAGTTGCATGTAAAATGAATGGCAACTTACCTAATGAAATTGATTTTCAGAGATCTGGAACAAAAGTTGAAATCAGACAGTGGATTTAAGATGGAAAGCAGACCTGACAAGAACTTGCTGAGAATTAAAGCAATGGAGAGACAAAGAAAGGAACAAAATGAAGTTTGTGTTTCCCTTTCTTCACTATTGTTTCAATCTCATCATTTTGTTATCTTATGTTATCAATCATCACAGAGATTAAAATGTGTGTTTAGGAATTACAAGACGACTTGGTTCGATTGAACGAACAGAATGCCGAGCTTCAACAAAAATTTGACGCTACAAAAGCACGAAACATGATTCTGAGAAATGAAATAAAATCCTTGAAATCACAGGTTTGTGTGTGGTATAGTGGAATGGGATAATGTCATAACACAAACAAAGAAAGATATTTATTGATAGATTGCTTTGTGTGAGCGAGTCCATAACCTGTGGCTGTGTGTTATAGCAACAGCTTGTAGGTATGGGTTTTTGCTTGGGTAATTGGATACCGAATTTAGAATCCTTGAGATTCAAATTTCCTACTATGAACGTTTAGCTGTTAAGATTTTCTTCCATGAATTATTATTGTTAGTATAAATACAGCTTGACACTTGATGTGTTTGAGGTTAGTTCCATAGATATATTTTTCAGCGGGAAACATTTTTTTACAGATGATCCTCGCTAAGTCATAATACTTGGGGTGCCATGTCTCAGATCATCCTTGAATCATAATTTTTTTTTAATCAAGAAACAGTAATTTTATGATTACAAAGGGTAATGTCGAGTACAATACTGTAGTACTGTAGTATGTAGATCATCGAAATAGGTGTGAGAAAGTACACCAGCACAAGCTACGATGGCCAGGACACATACGGGTTAACTGTATGCCTTATGTAAGCAATAATAGCTATGAGTAATAGTGCATATTAATAACTTTTGACACACAGTTGTACAGATCACCTTCCGAATAAAATCGTAAATTTTTTTATTAATCAAATTTGAAATTGCCTATAACTCAATCTCCCAGTTATCCGTCTTATCAGAGAAGGGAAGTCATGACAATGAGCTTATAATGAAACTGATGAAACAACATGATGACCTACAGAAGATGTTACAGCAAAACCTGAATGCTAAAACAGATCTGGAAAAAAGTGGTGTAAAGGTCTATAGTCTGATGCCTGATAATGCTTAAGATGAAATTAACAATTTTTCTATGTTTCTTCCACAGGT